>JAANSO010000069.1:0-86517 GCA_036507315.1 Lepidocyrtus fimetarius | reverse complement strand
CACGAGATTTTCTCAAAACCTACTGAAAATATTTATGTACTAAAATTCTGTAATAACTTTAGTCCGATAAATTTTTCATGCTACTGTTCTATCTATAAGCTGATCTGTTAATATTAATTGTTAATTGATTGACCGTGTAAGATGATTAAATGGTCAATAAAGTCGTATCTATCTATCTATCTATGTTGAGCCAGAACCTCAGCCTCAGGTGGAGGAGATGCCTTTGGAACAAGGAGCTGGAGCTAATTGGTTTAGAGACTTCAACTTTTTCTCTCCGACGCCGTTACCATTCCTTCCAGCACTTAGCCCAGAGCGGGAACAGGAAAGGGAGGAACGAGAACTCTCACCGGATGTACCTGAATATCTTCAACGTTTTCTATAATTTAAAATTGAGCCCTATTTAATACTGCTAAAAGATTATGCAAAGCTCAATGTTCCTCTTTATTATTTGCAATAAATTGTTTGGGGCTTGTTATACATTAATTCACACAGAAGAATGGCTTAATTTTTGTCATTTTTATATTTAATTATTTTTGGGGCAGATTTTGAATACTAACGTAAGAGAAATAAAAAAAATAAAACGCTTAACTTCATTATGCAATTTATTCTAGAAATATAAACCACATTCTTTTTATCCGAAGAGAAGCATCATATTCAAGTGTCATATAATTGATTTGGCTAAAAATTGGGACGATGACTGGACGTGGAGCCTATGAGCTCAACTAAAAATGTTTTAAAATTTTAAAAAGGATTGCGAGTCATTTTGTCTAAAATAAAATAATTATAGAGTAGAAATGTATGAGCTTTGGATGCAGCAAAGTTGTAGATTTTGGGTATATTAAAATATGATTGTCAATTGTATTTTGTAAAGCAATGTAAACAATAAATATATTTATACGTATTTATAAAGCTGAATGCAAATTGATAACTGATTCATTTTAACTGGATTGGCGTAAAGTAACCTTTTGGACATCCAAATAATATGGATTGGAGCTGGGTAGGGGTCATGAATTAACGAAATTGTTATTTAACTGGATTTAGGGTAAAACGGGACACACTATTGCAGTTACAATTGCAGTTAAAAGGAATGCCTGGAATGGTTTGCTTTATGAAAATAAAAAGATTCAAGAGAAGGGTTTTGAAATGCATTAGAAACTTTATTAACAAACAATAATCATCTTTGGCAGTTAAGATTGAGATACCGGCAATGAATAATAGTAATAATTGTTTGAGTAATTAATTCTACGATCCTACAATCCATATCTATATAAAATTACATAAGTTAATCTGATAGTACGAATACGAATAATAATAGTCTATATGATAACAATAATCATAAAATAAGTCAAGGAATGAAATCGAAATTCATCTGGAAGCAAAATAATTAATTTATATGCATATTTAACTTTTTAATTCATATCCCGAGAAAAGTTAATTTCCATCGAGTAATATTGTTTTCTTACAAAGCTGATCCACTCAGTCCTACGAGGAAAGAACTTGTTTACTTTGTTTAAACAAAATAAAGCAATTCTGGCCAGTTTCTCTAAATCTTTAGAAGTCGCACCATCCAAAGTCCTGTAGGGTCTATCTAGGAGGTAACCCACCTCAAGTGTTGCCAATTTGGGAGCTTTTATCTCCTTACAAATCCTCTTCAGCTTTTTTTCTGACATCGAAAAAGAACCTTGATCATCTCTAATCAATAACTTTAAAGCTTTCAAGTTTGGGAAGAGTGTTGGAGCCTCAAGATACTCATACTTGAAGTGAATAATGTCCCCTATTTCCAATTTCACAAGCTGTGGGAAGTAGTCCCGAATTGAAGCAGGTATTCCCAAAGGCACGGTGTTGCAATTCCGGCGCCATATAATTAAATGCTTCAGGTGGGGTAACTCTGGAAAGTTAACCCGGTCTGCACATACTGGGATTTCTCTCAGGGTTAAGGATCGCAAGTTTCTTGATAAGTTCAATAGACTGCGTAAAGAGTTGAGGTATCCCGGCCAAAACTCACGATTTTGTAGGCCCGGCAAAAAGAAATCAACGGAGAGCTTTTTTAAATGACGTCCAACTTTTCCAAAAGCTCTGACTCGCTTCTCATTGGACTCCTCTTCTCTGGCTATGAAAACCTGAGGAAGTCGGAAGGCTTCTAAATTATCATACATGGGAATATATACGTTGTTGTATCGGTTGAGCAATGCGGGTCGAGTGTCCGGGTGAGTTTCAAAGTCCCGCAGGAACTTATCTAAAACTTTGTCACTAGAAAAGGCATGACCATTCCTGTGCTCTATCCCTCGAAGGAAGGGAGGGGGAAGATAGTCATCGGTTTTCTCCCAGTATGATGTAATCCAATCGTCCACGACTTTGGACGCGGCAGAGGATACCAAGCGGTAGTTAAGGACCATTTGCATTTCCTCATCATTCCTTAAGCCCAGAGAACCCAAATTGTCAAGGATGGTTGGCAAGGCCTGAAAATATTAATTATTATTATAATTATTATTATTATAAGTTTAATTATTATTTTAATTATTAAAGGCTTTAAACTAGATTTTGAACCTCGTTTGAAAAACAAACTTACCAGAAGGAATAATAGTCCTTGTTCCTCATCCCCAAATTGCTCCAGGAGGTCAGGATGGGCCCGCATCAAATTGACTTTGTCTTGTGGATTCTCCACTAGTTTGTAGATTATGTCCCATATCTGTTAAAAACAATGAAATGTGAATTAATTCAGCATTTCTGCTAACCAGTTAAATAATGTTGCTAAATACGGTTAAGTACCTCCTTGGGAAAAAGTTGATAAGGTTCCATTTTTCAGTGGTTTCAGCCGTTAGCTTCTCCAGAATTTTAATGGCGGCTGCTTTTAAGAGTGAGTTGAATTGCGAAACAAACGCTTCTTTAACGGACGTAATTTTAGAAGGTTATCAGGAGCAGGAACTGGTGTAGGCTTGTTCTTGAAGACCAAAGTCAAAATGAAGTGGGGACTCGAGGGCTCCTTGGCTTTTTATACTTTTTTCAAATGCAAATTAGATTTTAGGTAGACAAAGGAAACCAAGCGTTTATTATTATTTATTAAATACAAAAATCTCATTTGTCCCCTACTGGGCCATCAGAAAGCTTAATTTTAGGTACATTTTACATAGTTCTTTATCTTCCTTTTCAAAAACCTGGAAAAGGTATGCGAAATCTGTATGTTCCGTATTTAAATCTTCAGTTAATTCAAGAACGATTTAAAATTTCAAAACCTTAAAAAAGCCTTGTTTAACCTTGTACCTTTCATGCATACTTTTGCATAAAAACTGAGAATTTGAAGATAGTGGAAATGAATGAATAACAAAGCTGTTTGGGAACAGGTCCGTTCGGCCTAGACTCGTTCCTTTTAATTTGGCCAATGCAATGTTAGATGAAACCTTTTGTTACTGGTCATTTTTGTAGATGGATCCTTTTCACTTAGCTGAGATGATATTCATATTTGGGAAAGTTTAACTGTTACAGGAATAATCTAAAAACGTTCATAGAGTAAGAAGTCTTTAGTATTCGACTTATCCATAGGCATATTATGCAGTTTAGATAATAAGTATCTTGTAAAACTATTTTATTTTTAGTAATTTTCCACAACTGTAGTTTGTTGCCTGTCCACGTGGACAACTGCATTACCCTCGATATTCTTAATTTCTTCATTCGAAGCAGAAATGCAAGAATCAGCGTTTGGCTTATTTTCTCCTTCTTTTGAATTTCCATATGCCTTCGCTTCATCATCAACAAATTGGGGGTCCTCCTAGTAAATACCAATTTTTCAACTCTCAATGTACCCTGTGAATTTATTTTAATTGCGAAATACATTTGTCTAAAACAATTTACTTTTATTTTGGACAATCCCCCTGCTTCCAGGTAGCTTCTTAATTGTGAGGGAAACTGTTCATTTTCCAGACAGTCTGCTTCATCCTGTGGTACCTTTTCAGCCCTTTATAAAAATGAATTCTCAAATTATTAAATATCTTACGTGTTTGGCCATTTTCATAAATGCAAATTATGATAATGATATTAATTTTTTGGAAAACATTTGTCCTCAACCTGGCTCCATGTAGCTCTCCCACCAGGTCCTTGCACCAGCATAAACAATCTTCTGTATTAGTTCCAAAATTTCTATAGTTTTTCGGTATGATACCAACATTTAATGGTGCAGTGGCGCTGCAAGTTTCGGATTTGCCATAATCTTTGTTGGCGTCCGAAACGTATTGGTTTTGAAAAATATCCCTCACAACAACGTCCTTGCTGGAGTGAATGGATTTACGACGCCTATTTGGGCGAATATTTCTTTTTGTAAAAATCTTCTTTTTTACTGACTTTACGTAACTTCTTTTGCCTGGTGGACGCTCAGTAGGTGTCGTTAGCTTATGTTTGGTTTGATTTGAAGCTTTTGCGTATGTAGCTGAATTCTTCTCAGGTTCTTCAACCCCACAAGTTGACATAAAATGTTTTAATCTTTCGATATGAAACTTCATTTCCAAATCTCCACCTGAAGAGATTGCTGGGCTTTGTAAACTTTCCTGGTTTGTTGACTGATTTTGTTGAATGACCTGCTGCTGTGCTTTCCCGTTAAGACGTGTTCTTATTTCGGTGAAATTTTGGGTTGACTTGATGTCGCTGCATTTTGGGGTCATTTCTTGCATTGAGTTAGTGTGGAAGTGTTGCTCACTGGGATTTGATTGACGAGCCACAGGGACAAGTAAATTTTGGCGAAAAAGCTCAATCGGATCTTGTGATACAGTGGCTTGTCCCTTCTCTGGCTCTCTTGAATGAGTGGATGATGAAGAATGGAGAGTAGGAGAACTTACGGTAGCCCTTGCATTAAAATTCTTCCATTCCCCTTTCTTACCATTATGCAAGTTCAACTCATCATTAGGAATTTCAATTTTCAATTGCTGCTTTGAATAATCTTCCACACGCCAGAATCCCCTTCCTTGGATTTTCTGCTGAGTTGCTCGAATTAACTTACTTAAATGTGCTTGTCGACTGTTATCATCCAGCATGCTGTAATTGGAAACTATTCCTGGCACCGATCCAGTGAAATCATCAATGGATAGCCCACGTTTTGAATTACCAACTGTAACCAGTGGGGGTTGTATTACAGGAACTCTTTGCAATGCTAACATGGTATTCGCAGCGGTCAGCTTTGGGCCTTGATTTTGATAAGCTTCAAATTGTATGCCTGGAGGAATCACCGGTGGATTTGGTGGTGGTGCAGGTACACGGAACGGAGAACTTATTGACTCGGGCATATGATGCAATAAATTATTTAAATAACTCTGGTCAATATTCTGTCGGGATGGTTCATTGGTAGAGGATACACGTGAATTGGTTACGATCACAGGGTACTCTCTCATTGCAGGCGGTGGAAAAATAAGGGACTGAAACGAAGACGAGGGCGTACTTGGTGGAGTCAAGGGGACCTGCATAAGTTCATTCGGTGGAGACTCGTATCCATCATTTTGTGTCTATAATACATTAATAATCTAACGTCAGTCTAACGTGTAACAAGTCATGTATTGTTAATATTTGTTAAGCTTACGCAATTGTGACAAATTCTTTCCGGAACGCTTTCTAAGCTACTACTGTAATCAGCGTCATTAACATCCCAATCCCCTCGCTTTCCACATCTAATACAGAGTGTCCTTCTCTTGTAAACATACCTGCGGTAAGCTTCAAAGCAGCTATGTTTGCAAAAACAACCCAAATGGTTGATCTCTTTAATGATTTGCTTGCACCATAAACATTCTTTAATTTCTGAAATAATAATAAGATTTGCAAACATCTCTTTATTTTCTTAATAAAAAATTGTTTTATAAACTACATAATTGAATACAACGGATCTTACTTTGTACAGGTAGGCTTTCACCTACCCCAGAGGATGGTTTTTTACACCGGCCAGATTCTACCTGTACATGTTCCACTGTTGGAGATTGGGTTGGAGTGTGATTTTGACGAGAGCCGCTTGAATTAGCGTTCATGCTTAAATCTAAAGCCCGAAGTTCTCCCTCCTCTGAGAAATGCCTGTCCTAAAGATTTTCAAGATTAACATACCATTTACCATTTAAAAAATGGATCGAACACACAATTGCAAGCTGTATAAAATAGTATATTTGAATGATTTTTTATTCTTTTATGTATTGCAAAACTTTGAACAATAAAGGACTTATGTAAAAATAGCTAATTCAGGAAGCTGTCAGTTATTCCATAAAACAAACGTTTTTAGTAAATTAAACAGGAAAAAGGAAATTTCAATCTAAAACACATCAACAGATTAGAAAAGACTGGAAATACAAAAATAGGAAAGATGAAAAGGAAGCTAGCAGCATAATTGGTAATAAAAGTTGGCTATTGTTGCTATAACGTGGTTGACATGACCATTATACTTTTCATAATACTTATCCAGCAAGGTTTCCGAGTATTAAAAGACTTAATATTCTTGTTATTCGAAAGCATTTTCATCCTTTCTGGGATTCTATTTTGTGTGTAAGTATTTTTATTTTCATAATAGCTCTATTCCTTTTTAACACTTTTGAAATATGGTACTAACGAGCTAAAATTGATTCAAGAGATGTTCTTGGTAGCTGAAAATTGTCAATGTATGTGAATTGTTCATAGATCTATAAGTAAGTAAGTAAGTAGGGTTTTATTGATCATATATTGCCATCGAAAACGATCATACAAAGATCGATCGAGCGATCATTCATAGATCTATAAATAGTGTAAAGAAGGTGAAATAATACAATTGGATTTCTCTAAGAAAAACATTCATAATTGGTAAAAATAGCTGTTCCAGGAAACTAGTCCTATCCAGCGACATGTGTATATAAAAGATGTCTTTGCCTGGATAGGTAACGACTTATTTTGATAGGGCTTTTTATTTAAATATCCAAAATAATTTGCAGTTGTATTTCCATATATAAGAATAGTATGAGAATAATAAATACTGTTACAGATCTTGGAGCTTGTTGATACTTTGTTCCAATTCAACCAAACCTGAGAATATATAAAAGGCAGATAAATCTCAGCAAAAATTGAGAATTCATATCATGTATCATGTACAAGTAACTTATAAACAAGAAATTTGTTCTACATCATCTTTCGGCTGGATGATACAAGGATCGGCATACCTAGAAATGAAATCCAGAAATAAACTATATTCCTCTGCGAACAAATGGAATGGTAAACATGCGAGAAAACTCTAAACAAGAATGATGAACACGGTTTTGGCATATCCAAATACTGGTTTTAAGAGATGGACCAAAATATGACATACATATATCAATAATATCATAGCTTAATATAATATTCTTTATTCTGTGTGATGCCTGTGTCATTCATAAGCACGATTGTAATGAAAAGTAGCCATAAACACTTATATTTTGTAAAGGGGATCTATATCAGATTGAATAAACTATAGAAAAGTATGGTTTCTGCTACAAAGCCAGCAAAGTTCCAAGTCGGTAGCAATGAAATCTTTAACTTTTAACTGGAAAACTGGAAAAGCCTAACCTTTGAAAGAAAACAAAAGAATACTGGCTACTTACAGTTTCATTCTCTTTTTCGTTCTCTCTTTGTATACGAAAATGAATCAGTTGAAAAAGCTGGGAGATTATATTACACATTGGTTTATGATTTCTCTCTAGATCATCTTTCCCAGTTTTACATTTCGAGAAAGGAGAAGATACTTGAATGGTATCGTGTTCTGGAGAAAATACCTGGCTCTCATGTACCACTCTGTTACTTTCTCCATATTCAAGAAAGGTTTTCAAAAAGGATTGACGATAGCGATTCCCTTTTTCGCTAGAATTAAAAAGGTATGTTAGATGATGCCTCCCAGTTTCCTTTCTTCTTTTATATCATTTCCATCAAAGGCTTGATCGACTCAAAGTTTTAAAAATTACTCAGGGATTTGAGAAAAGGAGGATAATGAGAGGACTTCATAACATTATTATGTATGATTATATATGAGAAATTGCACAAAATTCGCGTACTTGTAAAGGAGTTGTCAAAACAAGAATTTGATACTTCTTTTCCTCCGCCATTCCCTCTTTCCATTCTGCTTTTCTAGATCCGATTACAACGGCACACGTACTAACACGTTGCTATACTATTGTATATGGGAACACTGAAGTAATACAAAACTCATTTTGTTTTCATCTTTTGCCCCAAACATAATTAATTATATGGAAAAGGATTCATTCTGATATTGAGGCTTCCTTACGAAAATTATTTCCTTTATTATGCCAAACCAGAGCTTTTATACCTTTTGTGTTATTAGAATTGAATATGAAAAGTAGAAAATGAATCACTGAACAATACTTTTTAAAATATTGATTGATACTCGAACTGAACTGCTTTTTACATTTCCTTACATTGTTTTTGCTAATACTTGTTGCTCTTTATGCACTTTCTCTTCTCAAATCTTTAGAAACCGGAAAGGATAAGATAATGTTTTTGAAAGGTCAAAAGTTTTTAAAGCGTGTGAATATTTTTTCAAGTGTTACGCAACCCGGCATTGTACTGATTGCTCATTAAGCAGATTACATCCTGTGTATTCGTACTGTTCAAAATTATTTATGAAGGCTTGTTGAACCAGGAAATGGTAAAAAGACAGTCTGTCACAAAAATTATGTACTCAACGGCGAAAAAGGGAAATGATGGGAAAATCCTGGGAATTGTCAAGTGGGATGAATCCCTAAAACAATAGATTGTTCATTTGAAAAATATTACCACGGTTAGTTTTTGTAAAATGGTCTTTGATGTTTCAACCTCAAACCCGTATTAGACGCTTCTTGAAAGCATAGCTTTAGAAACTAATTTGTGATATTATTGATATATGAAAAACAGAATCCCTGTAAATTTCATAAAACGCAATAATACTAAATAAATTACGATTTTATAGGATTACATACTCGACTACTACCCGGACTACATGCGAATAGAGATGAATGTACTTACTATATTTGATTCAGGAGCAATTATTCTGTAAGATAATTCTGCAGACAAAGTTGATGACATGAAAGCCGCTAATGTTTGATTAGTTGAATAAGAACCAGGATGTGGAGGGGAGTAGGTGGGCGCCCTTTGAATATTTGAAGAATGGTTATGAGTCCTCTTCCTTGTTCTGTTCTTATTATTACTCGACATTTTTAAATCTAAAACCAATTTACAATTTTAATAGTTATTTTACTGAAACTTTTGAATACTCTCTCGGGTTTTACGAGTAACAATACCTGAATTTAAACTGACACAAATGAAGAACACAAACTCGTGGTGAGTGAAAGCAGGTCGGAACAAAGACTACACTCTGGCACGAAGACTAGTTGCATACTGGAACAAAGCTGGAAATCAAATGAGGGTTTTACAGCCTCTATTACTGAAGGAAAGAATGAAAATTTAAAACAGAAACTACACAAGGAAAGGAAGCTCAGATAGGAGAAAGTAGAAATATCGCAACTGAAGGAAAGTGTATGAAACAAATAGTGATATAAACGCAACTTTCATCAAAGTATTATATTGCGAAATCATATCAATTGAACGTCAAGCAGAATTTTGTTTCGTACATCAACCGGTATAAAATACTAAATCGGGTATATTACTAAGCAATTATTTAAATCGTATTTAAAAATAGCCTGTATATATATACTAACTGCATTTTGTTTGATGAATCACTGATCTTCATCTATTTTAATTTTCAAACAACCACTGTTTTCATGCATAATACAATGTTTCATTAACTAGATTACAATCTTAATGTGGATTTCGTCAGAAAAGCAAATGAGATAAGCAATTAGTCCTCTTGGGTAGTTCTGTGTTTTAAATCACGCATTCTCATGTTAGACGTCTTTTTACTTCAACTTACCTCAAAAACATCTTTGAGCATTTTTGCAACATAATCCAATTACATAAACTCAAGAAATTTTAATTTTTACATGGTGATTAAGCTTCCTAAAGAAATTTGTATGGTAAATGAAGTATGCCACAAGAATAATTGTAAAACTTTTAAATGTAAATTTATCAGTATATCTATCTTATGACTGTGTACAGGATTCAAGTAAAATGTCGTGCTAGTTTGTTAATTACCTTTGACATTAGCTTAATTAAAAAGTCTTAAAAAGAGATGCTGACTGGAAAATGAAGACCACAAACTCAAATACTTTATTAGGGTCTAGTTTCTGTTGCGCGTTCGTAATTTTCCCCCATTTGATTTCTTTATTCGTTTTTATTTAAAAGAAACATGAAATCTTTACATTTTATATTTGTAACAGTGTTGGGCATTGTTCCATACATTGGTGCTGCAGAAATCGAAGTGGATCCATTATTTGAATCTAATTCTACTACTTCAGCACCTGTTCATTCCACTACCATTCCCACCCGTCAACAACAATGTACCTGGCTTTTCAAAGGGAATCCAAAAAATTGCAAAACATTCTACCAGTGTGTGAACGGCCACTCTGTTATTCGCCATTGTCCCAAGAATCTTCACTGGAACGCTCAAGAACTTCACTGTGATTGGCGACAAAGGGCGAAATGTAAAGTTGGAAAGAATGAATTAACAAAACTTGGATTGAAAGGTAAGTAAACTAATGAGTAACTATTTTTGGTTTTCTTATGAATATCCATTTTCTTACAGCCCGTTGCCAACCAAATACCTACAAACCGCATCCTAAATACTGTCACAAATACATTCAATGTGGAACCTTTGGCCAACAAGATGTAAAAGAATGTACTCCAGGACTCCATTTTGACGCTGCTTTTAACGTGTGTAACTGGCCTGAACTTGCAAACTGTAAATTAAATTCGAACGGTAGCTCAACGCCCACGACTATTTCAACTACTTCAACCCAGACAACTACACTCTCCTCGGAGGAAACTGACTCAACTACTACAACCCTAAAACCGTTTATTGATGAAGATAACACACCAAGTTTGGAAGTTACCCCGACCGAAGCCACAACAACTTCAACAACCACCGTCAAACCTACCAGACCTCCTGCAGGAGAATCCACAAAATACCCGATTTTACAGCCTCATAATAATCCCGCTACTGAATAACTGCCCACACAGTATGCATACGAAAGTTAGTAATCCTGAGATGCACTAATTTATGAATAATTATATAAATATCGAAGTTATCTATTAAATCATGAAAACTTCAGAATTATTAAATGCCTTATGCCAGATTTAATGAAAATGAAGTGCCCTGGATGTTTTAATTGTATCAAAGCGCAAATGAAAGTTTGCATATTATTCTCGCATTTATACATTCCAACAAAATATAAATTTATTCTTATTTCTATGTACATAAAAACTACGTTGGATACTTTTCGCTACAATCTAACTAATAACTCATCAAAACTTTAAAAATAAACTATTTACACACTTCTAGCGCTATTCAAAATCTATTTCTAACCCTACTACTCAATCTTTAGATTAAATTGAACGAAATAGAAGATTAACTAATATTGATAATCAAATTCATCAAAATATAAAAAACAAAACAGCGGAAATGGCCTTCGGCCTACCCTTCCTTTAAAAACTTTAATCCATATGAAAATAATCCATTAATCGATTGTACTACTCACTAATTAATAAATCCATTAAATTACTTGCCATTAAAATTCCTTTGCAACTAAGCACAGAACAAAACTAATGACCTCATTCTACATGGCAAAAGATTAAGTAAACGAAATTACGGTTTATACAAAAACGTTTATTTTCCATCTTAACAAAAATATAAAACAACTTTCCTTTGCTATCTATTGAACTAGCATGCCATGGGAATAGAAATAAATTTTGCTTCCCTTTGATCGGATTTGTACTGGTTCCACAAGAGCAGTTGGAACCCCACACTGATTTCTGTTTCTAAAAACAAAAGGTTCCATTCCAGCAGCCATGTACACTTCAGGAATGATCCCGACATCCACAACATAAGTATCAATGAAACCGTCCGTAACGTACGCTTTTGGAAATGCAGGAACAAAAATAGCAGACTTCTGGGTAAGGTGATACGTGCAACCTGTAGCCACCTGCATTGCACTACTATACGAACATTTTATCACTGGGGGGTTAACAAACACTGCCACGGCGTGTTGAAGCCATTCCCCAAACATTGGAAGTATTGTCTGTCCAACAGTTTGACGTCCCTCTAGGGCAACTATTATCACTCGGAAAACTCTTCCTTTGATATCTAAGATAAAATCATAATTTTTATACCCACACTGACAAAAAGTTAATTAAAATCAATTTACCGTTTAGATTCCTGTATACAGTTCCTCCAGCGTTAATAAAAGCGACTTCTTCATCAGTCTTTCTTCTCCCGTCGTCTTGGTGAATGTAAACGCTAACGTTGACTTTATAAAATTTTAAACAGGTAGCGGCAAATATTGCTGAGAGTCCTTCCCACTGATCCACCCTTGCAAGGACTAGAACTTCTTGGCTGTAAAAAATGTCACAAAATTTTAATTGTCACCAAATATACATTTAATTTCAAACATTTCCAGTGATTCTGAATACTTACAAGTGGCGCCTTTTAGGGTGTATCAATCTAATACTGTAATTTGACACGGCTTGTCCCATGTTTGTAACAAGGCTGTTGGGAAAACAATGTAAATTATAACTTTTATCATTTAAGTAATATTTATTTAGTTGGCTTACGTCCTAGGTTGATATCCAAAATAAATTGCTTTTGAGAGCAAAACAGTTTCAGAAATAGGTAACATAGCCGGGACCACCTTCTGCGTGGATGTTGAATACCATCCGGGGAATAAAGGTGGATTTATAACAACCCCGTCTGCAACGTCCTGGAGGGAATGTGCTTCAAAATGATCTCCCCGTATCACCCATTCTTTGTCATTTACTAAAATATTAAAATCACAATTAACTCTAATGACAATGTTTTATTTTTAAGTTCGACTCGTACCTATTTCAAGTAAGGGTTCCACCTTGGTCCAATGCTCTAGTTGTCCATCACACCGGATTAAAGGATCCAGAGTCAGGGAAGGTATGGGTTTGGTTCCACGTCGTTTCCAAATTGGCTCTCTGGCGTTTTTCTGAACTTTGGTCAGCTGCTTAGTGGAGTCTTCTGAATACTGCGTGACATTTACCGAAGGCGACGAGAAGAACATGTTTGTGTAATTGACTAGTCCACTTGGAATAAAGTGCTGCAGAGGGTAACTGTACTTTTGTAACTGACTAGTCGTTAACGACGACGTTTCAGTTAACCCAACCCCAGTAGGTTGTCCATTTTGATTATGACGGTTCATTCTAAATCTTATGCGTCCTTTTACTTTAAAAATTATATAGTCGGGTTTTTTAAAAACAGTAATTTTAGTTCGGTTTTAAATAAAATATTAAATTCAACAAAAAATAAAATAAGGGATAACAAAACAAGCAACAAAAATGGCGAACTGAAGCAAGTGTGAAGTAAGCCGTAAAAATGGTTAGTTTCAATGAGCCATTCAATTTCCAATTATTTTACATAGTTCGTTGTACCCAAATTAGTTCAATAAAGCAAGATACTTTTCTTGGCTAAATTAGTGTCATTGTTACATTGAAAAGTAAGTGTTATCGTAAGGTTCAAAAATTGATGCATCCAACGCAGATAAGTCTGAAGCTACCTTTCCTAGTGGCAAACAAAGTTATGCAAATCCTTCGGTTGTAAGTGGAACCATGTGGCATTGCATTGCATACCTCAAATGAATGCTTTTCCTTTTCTGATACATTTTAATGCTGCAATCTATCCCACTTGAAGTTATTTGCATAGGTCGTCCAAAGACTGTCTCCACCGAATCTTAATCTATAGAAAATTGTCCCCAAATTATTGAAATGCTTTTGAGCAACTGTTGATTCCTTATTCATTTAGGTTTGAAGATATGCACATCTTATCCTATAGCTGTTAAGTACTGGCAAGGTTTTTCCATTTCATTGAACCTAATTGACAAAGTTGTACCTGAAAATGTTAATTCCATGGAGAAATGAAGCCGCCTTTATTCGTAAAGTAATAGAATAGATATGCTTGGAAAAAAATGACGGTTGTAGTAGTAACTGTTCTCAAAGCATTTTATTCACAGGTTAATTAATACAATTGATTATAAATGTTTAAAGCAACGCTTTATACTTATATAAGTACTAAATCTTAACAGTCAACATCAAGTGGAATGACTAATATCCAACATGTTCTTGTATAAGAAAACTTGTACATTTGAAAATGTTCCAAATATAATTACACCATTTTATTTCTTCAGATGTATAACCAGGTCCAACAACTGCTTGCTGGAATCTTACCCACTTGGTTTATTTAAAATTGATGTAAATAATTTTAAGGTTAGAACAACAAGTCATCATGCATATTGAATCGAATGGCTATTTCTAAACGTTTAACAATGTAATTCATCTAGCAATTAGTTTTTATATTCGAAATTCCAAATTTAACACGAGGTATAGGAATATTTAAGTCCGTAAATAAATTGTTAAAATCACGCATAAAATTATAAATTAAAACTTACTGATTTCCCCAAAGGGAAAAAACAGTGAGATCAGGTATAACAAATTGTTTCTAATTGTCCAATATTTTTAAAATTATAACTTTTTAGTAAATTAATTTGTTCGAAAAATAATACTTAGGCAGTTATTAAATTAATTATTCCGAGAAAGATAATGACGAGAAGCTGCTTGGTTCATGCTCAGCCATAAGCAGCGCTAGAGATAGGCTATTTCTTATATTTAAACAGTATTAAACACTGCTCTTCAATGCAAATAGTACATGAATGAACAATATAAATGGTATAATATTATAATTGTACTGTAAAATAATAGTAGGTATTACCATGTAGAGACTGAGACATCACCGATTGAACAGTAATTGACTATTTTCAGTTAAAACTACCTTCACAACTGTGAAACTAAATGGTAGTTGATTTCAAGTCAATTTTATAGCCATAAATCTAACATTAACTAACGACTTATTTCTTATTTTAGGAATGAAGACGTTTTCAAATCAAACCCTTAAAATTCGCGACAAAAACAATTCGGATTAGAAATTGGTTAATAAACGACAGCAAATGCTATCTGATTGAATAAATAAATAAAATATTAAAACTAAATGTGCCCTTGTGTCAGGACAATGGTTGCGGGATGAGAAAAGTAGTCAGCCCTACGGGAGCCTCTAGCTAGTTGTTCTTATTTGGTTTGTGTAAATAGCCACGAACCTTGGTTTCCTCGCCATCTTTGTTGATTTGCACTTCTGTGTAGCGCTCTCCTTTTGTGCTCACAACTTGACCTTCGCGATAACGCACCATCTTTTTAGGTTCCTGAAAAAACAAGCAAAAAATTATATCCTTGATAGCATACTTAACTTATATTGTCACTTACAGCTTTTGGCAACAAGGGTTTGTACTCCCGACTATCTTCCGCCTTGTCGATAAACCCATACCGGGCAAAAATCCTGTCCTTCAATGTTTTCTCGTCAATATCCTGAGATTTAACCTGTAATTTACATGCAATTTAGTATTCTTTTGTTTTAAATTATTTTAAATGAATAACTTACACTTCGACGGTTAGTTAGCTGAATTGGGGATTTGATATCACCAGTCTCCAACTGGACAAGAACCATTTGCACGGCTTTCTCTAAATCACCATTTGCCAGCACAACAAAGTTTTGTGCATCCGTTTTTTGCAGAGTTGGAAACATTTCCATCAACGTTTGCGTTTTCCCGTTATGTTGATCTTCATAAAGCTGCCGCAACATAAAATAAATATTTGAATACTACTGTAATAATTGTAAATAAATAATAAATTAGGTTTTACTTGAAGTCGCTGCACTAAATCAGATGCATCATAATCAGATTCGCTGTTGTCAGACACTCGTGGAGTGCGAGATCGAGAGTTCTTTTTGGCTTGTCCATTGGAGCTTCCCCCACTGGATAGCCCACTGTCAGTTGAAGACTCAGAGTTCCTTTTGGAGCGTGGCTCTCGATTCTTTTCCTTGTCAATCTCATCCAAAAGAGAATCAAATCCAAATGGTTCTTTCCTTGCACCTTGTCCTATGTAATCAATATTTTAATTACTCTGTTTATTACGTGTTTTTTCATTATCTCACCTTTCTTCTCAGCTTTAAACTTGCGAAGGTTGTCAACAAGTTCAAAAATCCATTCAGTGACCACTCCATGTGGTATCTTCTCAAACTCTGGAAAGTAGGCCGACAGCATTTCGCAGAATTCTTCTACATCAAATAATTCCTCCACAGATCCACTTTCCGCCGCCAAGTTCTCTAGGACCGTCACCACATAGTTCAAAACGATTTCGTCGAGTGTGCTGGAACAGAATAATTAATTCAAATGTTGTTAAAAAGTAAATGCTTACTTAAAAACTTGTTTGTTTGTTTTTACCTCATATACGCAGATTGAATATGCTTATTGATGAACTTAAGCATTGACGAAGTTACAAACTTGTCAGTCTCCGAATTCGCTTGCAGATCCATTTTCTTCAGTTAATTTACGTGTTTAGAACCTTGTAACAGTGGAGATTTCTTTATTAAAATTTGTGTTTTCAGTTCAATTTTCACTGAACTGACTCAACCTTGATGCAAGTGAATAATTAGTCAATTTTAAAGTTTATCTGAATTTAGTCTTGTTTTCTTGGCCTTGCTATTTATAAAAATCCGTGGGGAAGATTCCTTTCAAAGGAGAGACTTTTTTGGCATGCCGCATGAAGAAGTTTGCAAAACAACTCCGCAGCTTTTTTGCTAATGTTGCAAATTCAGCGAAATTGTCATTAAAAATGCTATTTCACTGGTTTTGTGTTGGTTAGAAATCTCAATGTGGACAATGGTGTGGTATTTAAAAAAACAATTCTTGGTTTTGACGAGCGACAAGTCTAGCAGTGAAATATAATATTCCAAGAAATTACTTAAAAATTTCACGCTAGTCGGGTTTCAATGTATCAGGTTTTCATTTTGTTGTAAATAAATTAAGAATTATCACGAATTAAGAATCTCGTCTGGTCAAAGTGAAGTATGGAAAGGAACGGTGATGGAGGATTTGATCGGTCTGAATATGACTGGATTAATCATATTTTGCAATTCAGATCGTAACACGAAATTTCCTTGGTCACACTGCATCTTCTCCAATATTTTATTCGTCATCAACACTATTTCACAAGGATTTTGTAGGGATATGGCAGCAAAAATAGTTTAAATGTTTCCTTCAAAAACGTATTTTAAAAGTTCAAATGAGATCTGTACTTCTTAAGGTTTAAAATTCGGTAAAAGTCATTAAAAATAATGGGCCATTTAAGTAAACACTCGAACTCATTTATATTTAACACTGATGAGTCAAAAGATTTTTTAAATAGTTCTTCAAAGCAATACCGCTCACTTAATTTTGCAACGTTGTAAACAAAAAGTTTAATGGCCTTTTCACTTTATCTTATCATAACTTCGTACTTTTTTATCTTTCCTTCTTTTTTAAATTCTTTAACCCTGGCATTATCTAACCATTACGTAATTCCAAAACGCTTTCTCATTTTAAAATCCAATTATTTCCAGATTCATTATTCAAAAACATTGATAAATTTTACGCTAATCCTTTTAAATTGCATTAAGATATGAAAGGTTTTTTAAGTATGTCTTTGCAAAACATATAAAAACTGCTTTGTTGATATAATTAAACTTTTATTGCATCTTGTGCACTACTTTTAATGAACACGATGACGATTCTAAGCAGATTTTGTTTTTGCTCAGCAGGTCTGAGAATAATTCATATTTTCTCTATAGCCCAGATATAGTCAGCAGTATTTTCCATCCTCTCTGAAAAATATGAAAGAGATACGTTTTATATCTGATTTCTTCCCTACCTTTTTCTCTTTTCTGTGTCGCAGTACGCTTTGCTTATTTTCCTTTATGAACACTACCTTGGAGTACAATTCTACTTTTATTCCCTTCCTTTCTCTCGTAAAAAGAAGGAGGAGGACAGTATCTATGAACGGTGTTGATCTTGATGATGATTGAAGAAGGAACTACTCATTTTACACGAGCAATGGAAGGGCTTAAAAGATTTGCGAATTATTATTCTTGTATGATACTGTGAGCTGATGAAAGCATTTCCATTGGTACTGTATCATTCAATTTGTTTTATTGCACAATAACAAGTTCTTAAGCCAATTAGATATTTAATTTTTAATTAACAAACAACCCCTTAAGAGTTAAAATATATTTCTTAGTAATTAGTACTTTAAAATTTTATGCGATGCGTTGGTTAATCATAATTAACTATTGGGATAAAAAATATTTTAAAATTCTGGCATTTATATAAGCGTTCAATGTAGTTCATTGAACATTTTATTTAAATAAATTATTAAATTCATCCATCGTTAGGTTTCTTGTCCAATCCTCCAAAATTTGTAATTATTACTTAATCATAATATTACGTAAGTAGAATCCTTGATATTTAAAGAAACTAGATACGGTAAGTAATTATCATTTCATGTTTTTTACCAGAAGACGTGTTATATGAACGAATATATTTCACTAAATGCTACAAGCACATGTTTGTTCTTTTCGTTTTGAACAAATTTTGTTCATTTTGGGAACTTGTTTTTGGAAAATACATAAAATGCCCACTCCTGCTCATCATAATTGCCTAACATGTTATTTTTAAAATGCCATAACTCCGAAACAAATGTAACTTTGCCATTTAAAAACCATTTAGTTTTTAGTTAACCAATATAAAAAAAATTGGTTAAGTTGCACGCGCGCGTTTCAAAGTTTCATAAATATTTATGCAGATAAACACCAATTTTTGTAAAATATTTTTTAAATGGCGGCTCTGGATTAAATGGAACCTGTTTCATGTAAATTATTATTTAAAATCTTGCTTTTTAATATATTGGCTTGCATTAACATTTGGAATACTAAAGGCAATAATAAGGCAGAGATTGATCCCAAAATTAAACAATTCTGAGAAAAAAATAAATTCATGCAAGCTAGCGTCACTCACCTACTCATTTGTTACTGAAATGCTTCAAAATAAAAAGAACTCTCTCGTGTCAGTTTCATTTTTAGGTGGAAGGTGGCGATTACTTTCCTCTATTGCATTTTCCGCATTGTAAAACCTCAGAGAAGGTTAAATGCCAGCCTGGGCTCCTTCCAAATGTTTCTTACCTTTCCTAGAAATAGTAATGGAATATCCATTGACAAACGTCCATTGTTTTACAATTAAGCCATGAATATCTTGAAACCTTTTATAGTCTTGTAAAACATTTTTGTTTTATACCACATTCCACTTACTTTTTTATTTTTCAAACAAAACATGGATGAGTATTTGAAGTAAGCACAGTTGTCAAAATAACTGTTATGACCTGAATCCTCCAAACATAAACAATGCATCGTAATTACATTTTAGCTACATCATACAAAAAAGCATAAGCAGAAATTAATTGTTTTTATCATGAATAAATTAATTGGAAAACAATGAACTTAGTAAATAATAATAACAACAGGTTTAGTTTATTTTATACACCAAACATGACAGTTGGCTTGCATAGAATAAAGAAACTGGATTTATTCTTCAATTTGGCTCAATATTTAACAATTTCAATATCACTACTGTAAAGTCCAGTGCGCCTTATTTCCTAACCGATTCATTTTTTCTAAGCTTTTTTAACCGAGAAACCACCCATTTGAGGGAAAAGTGTCTTGTGCAGTTTTATAAAGTGTGGGATACAAGTTTGAGATGAAATTCTCTTATTGGATTGCTCAATACAGGTAGAGTACTTTAATTTTCTAAGAAGATTAAAAATTATTTTTATTTGCACAACCGTAAATCTGCAAGATTACGTAAAAAACTTGTGTGATCTTATAAGCAACAATATTTAATGGAATTCTTCAACCAATCTAAATTATATGAGATAAGGAAGGTTTCTTATTTTTACTTTTTCATAGTGTTGATAGGAAAGATAAAATCATCAGATTAAAGAGAAGAGGATGATTTGTTAAAAAACGCAATCCTCCTTTTTTAATCCATTTGAAATGTGAGATAAAGTCAAATATTTCAAAACAAACTTTTCTTGAGTCCCTCTCAAATCTGAAACAGTTTTTTTATTTTATCGCAAAAATGAAAGATGGGAGAAGCAAGAAGTGAGAAGTTTTCTATGCAGCCAGGCGTAAACAAAATTTTGAACTCGTAATTTTATTATTATTATTGTTATGATGTGAGAAAAGATTGTATGAAATTATGTGCAGATTTCAATATTTATTCTGAGAATGAGACGCGCCCTGCGTCTCATGTTAAGAACCTATTAGGAAATGAAGGTGAGGAAAATTAAATTACAAAGCGGAGAATTTGTGTTATTTATACGATTTGTTACCACACAAAGGATTTATCTAAAAAAAAATGTGTATGATTTTTATTGTTTCATGTCAATTTGTTAATTTCGCATAGGTGGAGCCTTATTTCCTTTTTGTTTTCCATTTATTACTTACAAACTCGTTCTAATTATTTTCTGCTTTTTACCCAATTGGATTAAGTTGTAATTACATAACTTGAAAACTTTGCTATAACAGACATGAAGTGTTTCAACCCCAATCCAAACTAAGAAATGTTTGCTATAGCAAGGTTTTATAGGGGGTGCACATGTTGACGGTTTGACAAGGTGAGCCGAATCTGCTCCGTTCCTCTTTTTATCCGATGAAAGATGACACGAGCTTAAAAATAAAAATTTGTTTTAGTTTTTAACCCGTATCATCACCTCAGCCTCGGCTGATCCGTTCCACACTTGTCTTTTCTTATCTTTCTTATTTATTCAAAATTGCAAAACGGAACTGATTCTACAAATTATTTGCAAAATTCTCAAAGATTCATTTGTCTTCATCTAAAATAAAAAAATAGGTGTGGAGGAGTCCAAATAGAACGATTACTCATCTTGTTCATGGAGGGTTCTTTTGGAGGCTAATGTCCTGCTGCAGTTTCCTCCATTTTTTCAATCTTTTTTTATTATGCAGAGAAAAGGAGAGAGATGGATGGATATTTTTGCTGGTGATGATGTCTGTTGAAAAACTGGATCGATATCAAGTGCAAAATGAAATGGTTCTGACAAGGAAAAAGGATGCTGCTCTTATTGAACATAAAGAATATTCCAAACTGTGAGTTCGGATTGAAAAATATCTTTTTCTTCTGCTTACATCAGCATAAATAAAAATAGGATCTTATTGTTATTTTCCCTATTTTTCCCTCGTTAATCTCATCGGCAGCTCACAAAAGAGGAAAATCCATTTTTTATGTAATTATTTGTGTATCAAAAGATTTAGGATTTTTATTTACTGACATGCAACTATATTTCTTCCGGTAAATATCTTTTTACCCAAAAAACACTTATCATCAATCTTTTTTACATTTTTAGAGCAGATTACAGTAAAAATTAATTATAGTTAACATGCTAATTATAAAAACAAGGTTAAAAAACTACGTAAATAAGGGATGTATGGAATTGAAGAATGAGTTCATTCCCGTAGCAAATCCTGCCGTGTATCAACGTCGTTGACTTTTATGTTTACAAAGTTTTTCTTCTAAATTGGAGACATATCCACAATAAATCTGAATGGAGGGATGGAGGGAAAATTTATGTGGAGGAATTGACAGAAGATTCGTATTGTTCTCAAAAAAAGTTTAGGGTGGAAAAAACAAGTTTATTTTTTATCTCTTTCAAAGTAGAAATGTGACAGAAGCTTTCTTTAAAGATAACAATGCTGAACAAGCAAATATTCAAAAGTGAATAAAAAAGACAATGTGACATTGAATTGAGTTTTCTCCCTACAAATTTACTCCCAATTTTATTCTTTTCTGATTTTTTATAATTGAGTTTTGATCCAGTCAAAGTTTCAACGCATAGCTTCCGAACAAAAGGATAACAAAAGCGTGTTATGTTCCACAATTCCTTTTTGCTTTTGTTTACCTTCGGTAATGATTTCCACGAACATCATCATCAACAAGGTGATTATAATGAAACTCTGGAAACATGTAAAATAGGTATTAGTGCACACCTTGACATTTAAACAATATGTCACGCTGACCATCCCCTGTTTATTCCTTGCCTTTTCGTTATAGTTTTTGTGCAAATAGGACACGTGGAATGAAAGTGACCTTTTTAAAAGGTTTTTGTTTTATTTTTAGAATTTTTATTTACTATTTTGACAAACGACATAAACATTAAAAAACAAGACAGTAATTACGCAATTTAAGATTTTATTTGCTTGAAATTAAGACGTGAGATTAACTAGTCAACCTTGTTTAACCAGCTGACTTTGAAAATGCCAGTGTAGCTAATAAACCCACAAATCATTAGAGCTTTTTTAATCTTTTGCCATTTTACATGACATTCATCTCACAGGATTTGTTCTGTGTCTAAAGCGCACAAGATTTTGATGAATAAAGCTCGCGACTTTCTTGGTTCCGGTGCAGGTGTGACTTCACTCTTCCTCCTCTCTCCCATCCAAACTAGATTGAATATTATTGCCAGATTGTGCTTCCTCTATGCATATATTCTTTCATGATGAACATTTCATTTGTTTCGCTACTGCATTCCCCTTATTTTTCGATATTGGAATAGATAGGGAAAATTTGTTGAATTTACATTGTTGGGGAAATAAATATTCTAAAATCAAGAACTTGCCAAAAAAAGATATACAGAGAACTTATAGATAAACATAAAAAAGCTCTACAAAGCTTCTTTTTTACACCTTACATTTCTGTACTTGAAGATAAACGATACAAAGAAACAACGAAGATAGATTAGTTTCCCAAAGTTTACATAATCTTTGCAAAAAATCATATTTTTTTTTGCTAAAAAAATTGCATTCACAGGTAATAACAAGAACAAAGAATATAAAAATACTTTTCAACCGCATTTCACACCCATTTTATAAAAAATCTCGATAAATATTGATAATTTGAAGAAAAAAATTAAAAAATAAATATTTTATTATGAAAATACTCTGATGCCGTTCTTGAGAATGAATTTTAAAAAATATTGCCACTCAACCATGCCAAAGTTTCCCGTTTTGAGGTTTCCCTTTTGAAATAAACGAGCTAGAATCAGGTACTTTTTTAGTTTCCCATTGATTTTTTATGAATGATTTGTTTTACAAATTGTTATGGGAAAACAATAATAATAAAAAAGTGGGAAAAATGTCAACGACAGTTCAGTGTTTATTGAACGTTAAAATTAGTCGTTTTAAATGATTATTTTAGAATAATGTTAAATATAATTTTTTGTGTGGTTTAAAACTTGTGAACGAATTACCACAAACCTTTCTCACACATTTTTATGACAAAGAAATATTTATTTCCCGTTAAAATATTCACAAAATGGTTCTCGATCTTCGTAACTCCACTATAAGGAAAGTTTACTATAGCGAAGTTTGTTGTTTTTAAAAAGAAGTCATTAAGATTGAGAGGAAGTGTAAGGTACAATCAGATTGAGCTTCTCTACTTACCCCAGTCCCATTACGCGTAGGGAACGCATATTCATTCATCTTTTAAGATTTATCTCTTAAAAAGACGGTCACGCTGGCTGAGCAGAACACCCTCTTTATTTCTCTAATATCCTTATAATGACTGAAAAAAGTAAGAAGAGGAGTAGATTTAAGCTTGAGAAAGAGGATTGAGTGACCAAGATTTTTAAAATGTGTTCCACTGCCAAAAACTAATCTATTCAGATAAAAAAGAACACGGCTGAAAAAGGATAAAAATAAAAACAAAAACAGTCTCGATTTTATCAAAAGGATGTTTCAAATGTATGGATAAGAAACCAAGTTTTTCTTTCATAAACAACAATAAAAACTATTGCGTAATATTTTAATCCCAAACTTGGTTAATAAATAACCCATCTGCCGTTTTTAACTGATGGAGCTCCTGGAAACTAAAATTTTAATAGTTTTCTTAATTGTTGGCAAAAAATTAACTCCGCTATGGCAAACATTCCCTATAGTGGACATGTAGGATAAATTTTTATTACCTTTTTTAACTTAGTTAAAAACCGGACATTAATTAGCTAGAATATTTTTCATTTTGTGAGAGATTAATCAGAATCTTTTCTGGAGAGGTTTCCTCTTTCTATTTACTGTTTATTTTTTAATCTTTGTAAATGATGAATGTTCAAAGTTTTCAAGAGATGGATAAGATAGGTTTGCCTGGTTCAAAGTAAATGTAGTTTTACATAAAGACAATCACTTTATCCATCGCTCTCATAAAAATATTTACAATTTCCTCTCAACAACAACTCTTATTTTCCTAAGCCTTCACCACTTTATAATCTCATATCCTATCCTCCATCCTTATTTTTTGAGAAAAACAGGAGAAAAAAGATTTTAAAAATCAGCCAAGTGGAAATTGATCAAGAATTGATAAAACTTTAGTTATCAACAAATATTAAAATTGATAAAGTTTTGGTTTTTAAAGCAAATGACCCTTTGAAAAAGATGAGGTTTATTTTACCATTGCGTGAGCTGCAGCGTGAGAAAAAGGAATAATGAAATGGACACTTCAAAAGTCACCCTTTTTTAAAGGGCTTCTTTTTTCAAACGGTCAAGCAGGAAGGAGTCAAGTAACCCAAGCATATTTATTTCTTTCTCATAAAAGGGTTCAAAATAAAAACAAAAACATTTAAAAACACAATTTTGAAGAAACTAGACACCGGAAAAGTCATTAAAATTGATCTTGAACTTGTTCAATACTTATTGAGTAAATAGAAACCGCTCAGGTTACAAGATTTTTTGTCCACAGGATGCTTTTTCTGTCCATTTTTATGAGGGTTTCCCAATCAGTATAGAACTGTGTATTTTGTGGTTTTGTCTCCCCTTGTTTAGTAAAAACGAATAAAAAGCTGCTGGTTCATTGAGGAATTTCTATTTCCGTTTCCTATTATATGACAACTCACTTAATTTTTTGTAAAAAAACCTGGTCAGATGTTTACAATGGGACGATCCTGTCCACTATATTTTGAGAAACTTGTGTATTCACCACTTCTTCAGATGCACAAACATCCGTACAATCTAAGCCTTCACTTCCTTTCCTGCTTACAAGAAAAGGAAAGAATTTTTTCTCTGCATTAACAAAACACAAAGTAAACACTTTTGTGTGTCACTGGGGAAATATTAAAATATTTTAAATAAGATTTTTAAACAAAAAGTAATAAAAATTGAACAGCTGCGGCAATTTCATAAAATACATTTTGTATGTTTTACACCGTTTATTTCACCAAATACTCGTGTTTTTTATTGTTTCAATATTTTGGAAAAGCCGTAAAGATCGTCATCAAAGTAAATCCCAATATTTAATAACAATTCAAAAAAAAACTTGAAATGGGCGTTGAACTGAGAGAGATCTTATGAGCTAATAAATTTTGCGACAGTTGTCGTTACCAAGTAATTTCCTTTTTTCTTAACAAAAGTTGTCATTGGCAGAGAAGTTGTTGATTTATGGTAATGCCTTCTTTTCCAATTCCAAACCCTGTTTACTTGAGAATGGATTTTACCCTAATAGATTTCCAGGTACAAAACGATTTCCAATGGATTCTTTTTATTCAAAAATGCTTTATCCTTCCTAAAATTACGTTTTTTATCCCGTATTCAATTGCAAAACTTTTTTGCTGATTTAATCTCTAAAATAATTATAAACAAAGCGTATTCAAACAGTAATGTGCCATTTGCCTCGTTTTTACTTGAATTATCAGGTAAAAGGGTTAAGAAAGGTGAAAAAGGAGACAATTTCGAAAATTTTAAATTTTATGGGGAAAGGGCCCACCTGAGGATTTTCTGGAGAGGTTAAAAAGCCCTTTTAACAGAGTATTCCCAACCGAGCACTTTTCAAGTTTATGAAATGGTTCCGGTTCTTAAAAAGGGAAACACCGTTTTTAAAGCACTTTCGAGAAAAAAGCATATTTTGCATAAACGGAAGTTACATTTAAATCCTTCCAAAGATAAACTACGGCTAAGCCTAGGGAAACTCACAAACATTGTTAAAATAGAGTTTTCAACTTTTATCTCCAGATTTACAAAGTTTTTTATGGGAATCAAACGTCTAACCCTTTTACAAAAGAAACCCAACCATTTTGTCATGAAAAAGTATTTTAAACTTTGCAAAATCATTTCACAAAAAAACCTGTCAATCTAAAAAACTTAAAGCTAAACAAAGGCTTTATTTATTTGCAATTAAATCCGTTAAATTCTGACTTTTTAAGGATATATTAAGTGACATTGTTCAGCAGCGGTTGAACTTTCTTCCGTTTCAAAACCTTTTTCTTTACCCTTCGTGAATTCGTATCTTTTTCCACGCCATAAACCCCGGAAAGAACGACTCCAAGAGAATTCTACTTGATTACAGATTACTGGGATATATTGCTGCGGGGTTCAAAGAAATTCATGCAACTGTTGCAAGGGATAAACGCTTCACAAAAGTCATATCCAACTTTCTCAAAGATCCTTTCCCATCTCTGTATCCTTCCCATTTAAGAAGCTTATAATAATGGAGTGAAGCAAATGAATCCAGTTTATCAACAACTTACATTAACAAAAATAAAGCCCTTTTTGTTTTAGAAAGCTACTCCAGAATTCTCTTTTTTATTATTAGCATTATTGTTATTGTCTACTACGCCGTTTTATAAATCGTTTTATTTCCAGTTGCAAATAAATCTGCTTAAGCCACTCTAGATTTATTTCTTTTGAGAATACATTAGCAAAATATTTTACATCTAGGTCGAGAAAATGCAAATTTTAAACTATGTCATTAAAAGATTGAAATTGGAGAATTTTTAATACTTTCTGGAAAACAGGTTGAAGGCCAGAGTTTTTATCGTCTTGTTTATTCAGCTTCTTTGAAAAAAACTTGAGTTCTGCTGACTTATTTCCTTTTTTAAAAATGCAGCTGCGAAAAAAATGTCATTAAAGGATGTAATGAGGTGCTATCTTGATCCATTTTTTCCTGTCTTTAAATAAACTTTGTTTTTTAAACAAGCCGAATGCAGTTGAAGTGCATTTCAGATTACAACCTGCTACGTGACATGTAGCAAAGAATCTGATTGTCTGTCATTTTCGTGTCTATTAAGCAATAAGTCCTTTCTTCATTTTTATCAAAAACTGCTACCGCCACGAAGCTCTATAAAAACAGTAATAAATTACACCGTTTTAAAAACATCTTTTTAATTAACCTCGTTATAATCCACAGGAAACAAGAAAATGACCAGTGTCCATTTTAAAAGACAATAAAAAAGATAAAACCGTTTATTTTAGAGTTTATCAATGATAAACAAATTAAGTATTTCATAATACAATTCTTGAAATTATTTTTGGCATACATTTCAAACGAAGAACCTTCCCCTAAAGAATCTTCTTAAACCTTGTAATAAAATCTAAACTTTGTTTTTCTGTCTCAACCGCAACATAAAAGTTGTGTAAGGCATGAATCATTTTAAAAAGGGGAAAGGATTGAATGAGTGGATTGAGTGATTAAGAACAGTACCTACCTGTGCAACAGAGAGAGGAGTTGCTTTGTTTTGTGTCGGTCTTTTTTGAGAATGGAAGTGCAAGGTTTTCAATGCTTAAAATAAGTTGTTTAAACTTTGTACTTGTCATTTTTACAATTTTTATGTTGAAGTCTTAATTTATTCCTGTTTGGATAAGCAAGTAAGTTTGAGCTTGTAATCGGGGCAATGTAAGATTTTTATTCAAAACCTTTTAAACTTGTTTTTGTGTAAAGTGATCTCTTAAAAGAAAAACTGAGTGATTTGATTTTTAGTAAATTGTTCAATTGGAAATGTCAAAACAAGGAAAAGTTCTTGGTAGAACATCATTAAATTTGTTTTGCCGGAAGGTGTAAAACATAAAAAAACTCTTTTTTTGTTTAAAAAGAAACTTGTCAGGGAAAGAATGACGTGAAGTGTTTGGAAGTGTCTCCCGAGTGACTCATTTTAAAAGAAAGACATTAGCCTTTCATTTCATCTTCAATCTCCCCCTCCATTTTCCAACTTTCAACTCAAATCAACAATCCATAAGTTGACTTTCATTTTAAACCTTATTTTATCAAAAAACGGGGAAAATTGTAGAAAGTAATACGTCACCGGTTCACTAAAAGACATCAACTGAATAGGTAAGCTCACTTTTTATATTAAAATTGAAAAGAAAATAGTAAAAAATGTATTTTTTTCGAATTTTTAAATAATTTCCCAATTCTGTTATTATTTTGGCAAATACTGCAAAAAATGTTTACAATGGCTAATTTATCCATTAAGTACTTTCTCGTAACGTTTTTATTAGCGTAATATTTTCTCCAAGTTCATAAAACTTTTCTCTGCTTAATATTTATAAAAGGTCCGGTTATTACCCATTGGCATTTACTTGTTTAGACGAAGAAAAGGGCAGTTTTCCCGTTTTTTCCGTTTTTTTCATCAGCTTTTATCTAAACAAGACAACATAATCGACATTCCCTGTCCACATGATCTTGGAAATGCTCTCTCTTTTATTACCTTATTTTTGCTGACATTTCCCTTCTTTTATTGCATAAGCAAAAACGTTCTTCCAAACCTTGTCGAGACTGACCAGAGATGTTACCTGATAAGATAACTTTGAAAAATGTGTTTATCCAGCGGAATCCCAAATTATTTAAACAAGAAACAGATTTGATTAAGAAAATGGAAGCCACAATCTTTGAGAAAGGGTTAAAAATTAGAGGATTCTGCCTCTGTGATAAATTTAATAAGTTTTGTTTCCTTTGTAAGTATTTTATGGGGAAATAAATTGGTTTATGCAATAAAACAGAAGCCCATCCAGAGGGTTCTTTTGTTGGCCAAGAGAAAATAAGACGTACAATAACAGCAGAAATAATTTCTTAAATTGTTTATTATCCCCTCCACTCTCCTTTCTCCAAAAACTTACAAAATTTATTATTCCAAAACAGAACAATTTTTTGGTTGCTAATGCCTGCATTCCATCTTTTTTCCGATAATTTCTTTAATTTTCTCTAAATATTATCCAGACACTTTCTTCCCTCCAAAAATAATATATTTCCCATAATAAAGGCCACTAAGCAACCACCCGGGTTAAAAAACAAAAATGTTTTGTCCTCAAAATCATTTCTAAGAACGCAATATCCGCTCGCTTTCTCTATTACTTCATCTTGTTCCGTGGCGAGGACACCATAATAGATATTTCTAAAATGGAAGCTGCCCATTTATCATTTACATTTTGCAGAATAAAACACCGATTTTATTTCTTAAACGGTGTCAATTCCCTGTTTTATAGCTGTTTTATACATTTCCCCGCATTTAAAACCGTTTTGACCGGGAATAGAGGGAAAATCCTAAACCATTTCCTTTTTAAACGATATTTTATAAACTTACGCATTTCCTAAATGCGTTTTCATCCTTTTTACTGCTAAAAACTTTTATCTCAAAAAGGAAAGATCAAACTATGCATACATACTATCCTATTTTCTCCGTCTTTTTCAATTTTAAAAATACCGGGATTAAGAAAACTTTTCAAAAGGATAAAAAGTTTCAGTAATTATAAGAAAAAATGATTGGATTTGTTTAATTATAAAAGAAAGTTTTGAGATTAAAATTCTAATCTTTAAATTATTTTATTGTCATTCATCCTCGCAGCTGATTGCTCTCTTGTTGACAATACCTGACATTTCTTGTAATAAAACCCGTGGTAATCAAACTGAAGAAAGTGTCAGAAACCTGTAATAAAAATAATGTTCTTGTTGAAAACAGTAAAATTTAATTACTTATTATTCAAAGTCCAATATAAAATGACATGTTTAATAAAATCCCCCTCTGTATTTTTGCAATAATTCATCTTTTTTGAATGAAAAGAATTTAAGAAATTCGTTGTTGCTTCCTTTAACAAAATAAAACTCCGCTATAATATACCTTCCTATGGACAAATAAGATGCGTTCGTTATAGCAAAGTTAAAAGATAAATTCAAAGAAGAACGGTGTTTAAAACAAGGACGAGGAAAAATACTGGATTATTAAGTGTTTTACTTTGAAAATAATTGTGGAACGAGGAAAGCATACGAAACGAAGTGAAAAAGGACAAAAGAAACCTTATTTAAAACCGAACCAAGTCATGTTACACAAGAAAGAGGAGAAAAAACCGGAATAAATTAGCGTTTTGGAAGGGAGACTGTTGTGGGTAAAATTTCATCTCGTATTAGCCGCATTGAAGGGAAAAACAGTGTTTACTCTTCTTTGTGCAGGGAAACGAGGAGAATTAAAAAGGAAAAGTTAAAAGAAAGAGACAAATGACCGGTCTATCATCTTTCCTCTCTTTTCTTAATTGACGAGGTTGACGTTGTTCGCATGTAAATATTTCCAGGTTTCAGGTAGGGCTTCTTCCTCCGGAATGTAAAATATTCTCAAACGAGGAAAACAGAGAGGTTTTCTCATATGAATATAAAATGATGAAGTTGTACGCGGGAAGCATAAACCATTATTGTTATTATTATAAAGTGAAAGTGATGCTCTTTTCTTTTTTTAAGAGAAAGCGTGTCTGATTTTAATGGGAGTTGACAAGGACGAGGGCTATAAAATTAATTGTGGTCTGAGATAGGGAAAGAGTGGAGGGCAGTAAAAAATAGAAATAATAACGCTTATAAACATGCATGTATTCATGAGGAAAAGAAACAAGGCGGGGGAGGGAGTGGAAACTCTGCTCAGGCAGAGAGCTGAAAAGAAGTGTTTTTATTCAAAATTTAACAAAAGGCGTTAAGTTACACGGCGTGTTTTTTTTACATAAGATGTTCAAAGGAAATATGAGAAAAACTTTTTAAAGTATTTTCACAGAGGTTGTGAGAGAGAGCTGCAGAGAAAAACAGTAATAAAAAGAAAGTGTTTTGTGTGCCATTTCCTTGCTTGTCAACGTTTTTTTTCGCAAGGTTTTTATCCCGGACAGGTTTATGAAGATCATATGTTAGCAAAGGTTTCTCAGTGCCGGACTGTAATATGTCGCAGAGAGAGCCTTGCTTAGTTGCCAAGAATTCTTTATCGGAAACCGAACAAGGGATCCGAGGGAAAAAAGCCTCCTTAGAAAATTATAATGATACTGGGATATAAAAGAAATAAAACTCCGTTTATTGTCCTTTTTCTTTGTGTCTTTTTGGCCTTGCGGCAACTCCTTATTTCCTCCATAAAATAGGAAATGGAGGGAAATGGAGAGAAGAGGAGGAGAGAGTCGGGAAACAAAGAAAAATTGGCATTGCAATATAATAAACTAATAACAACAGAAAATAGTATAAAAAAGTGGCATTATCTTTGAAAAGTTCATCCCGGGAAAAGATTCGCCATGGACGATTGCCCTTTTCACCAACATTTCCTCCAAGAAGGAAAGGGAAAGACGGAGGAAATGGAGAAAAAGCTTCTGAAAATGATTAAGATGTTGAAGAAAATGCGAAATGGTTGTATTTCTACGAAAGTAGAGAAAGTATATGAAAACCCGCAATTACCGTTATAGCTATATCCCTCTTCCTTTTTCTGGACAAAAATACTTAACACGGGGAAAATACCAACTGGGAATATTTAACCGTTACCTGTTCTTATTGTAATTTATTTTTTAAACAAATTGAAAAGAAAATTTAATATGGTAAAAAGGGAAAATATGATATCTTCTTCTATTTGCCATAAAAATGAAGAAATATCTTGACCAAGAATAAAATGGGCAATAATGTCACAGAGTGTAATACAAGGTATGATATGATACTGATCATAACAGAAAAAAGGGGGAGAAAGTGACCATTCAGATGACAAAATCCGCTTGGGCACAATAAATAGCCCAATATGTAATGGGATCGGAAGCCAAACTTGCAATCATAAACAATTTCCTTCCATTCATGAACGAAAGAGAGGTTTTTAGGATGTTAGGTAATATGATTATTGCTATTTGCTCAATTTCTTCTTTTTTCTCCATTTCTTTATCACTTTTTTCCCCGAATTGACAGTGCGTGTTGGACTAGAGGATAAAATACTTTCTAAAGAAAGTTCAATTTATGTTTGTGTGTGTTTCTACTTAGGAAGGAGAGAGAGTCCAGCTAAAACACTTTGCTAGACTCTTCCCCGGAATGGGAGGCAATTTATTCATCTCTGAAACAATATTAAGTATAACAGATAAATAAATAACCTTCGTTTTTTTGTATTTGCAGAGAGTAGTCTCTGGGAATTATTTTCAAAATGGGTTCCACGTGGGGATTTTAAAATATTAAACGATCACAATTTTATTGAGTGTTGCAGACAAGGAAAGCAGGGAAACAGCATTGACTAAATTTTGTAATTTTTACGAGTTTAAAATTGTTAAATCTGGGTGGACTTGAATTCCTCACGATTATTACAAAATGCTTTTTAAAACTAACGTCAGCAAAATGTAAACAAGTTTTTTTTCTCACATCAGCCGTGTAAAAAAGCTATTTATCCACTATTTTATTTCATCGTTGTGGTCAGCAGAACAAATAATTTAGAATGTTGACAAATTGTGATGAGTTTGATGAAAATTATGTTCGTTGAAAAATTTAAAAATGCAATTGTAGCGTGTTTTGTTTGCTGAGATGACAAATTGTTGTAAAACTGAATCATCACGAAAAACAACAAAAACCTTAATGGAAAAATTTGTCAAATATTTTATTTAATGGGTGTATAAATAATAGCGGGAAAGGGCTATGCAAAGGCTTATAAAATGTAACGTCAACAAAAATTATTATTATTGTTAACAAACAATTCAGTTATTTCATTGCTTACAAAGCATTATTTTTTCCACTGAATGAATGCGCATCATATTTTACGGTTTATTTGCTCAACAATAAACGTTTTCAACACCAACCAACCAAATAATGTACAACATTAAAGCTTTAAAATTGTTCATCTTGACTGGCTTGTCAGAGTTTGCAAAGAATTTAGCACTGTGTAAATAAATGAAGAATACACAGCGGATGTTTTATTTACTTGGGCTCTCATTGAAAATTGCAATTTGTGTGGAGGTGGATGAGTGATGATATTTTGATGAGGATAATCATCCTTCAAAACTCAAACAAAAAGTTTTGAATGATTCCACCAGTCTGGAATCTAGATTTTGTGTAAAATAACTACACAGATTATTTATTTAAGCGGGGAATTTTGTTTTGTTGACGGACCATTGGAACAAAGAGAAACCTCGGGTTTTAAAGCCAAGTCAGCGTGAGGAAAAGTCAATTTTGTAAAGGTTTTTTTACCTTTTGGAGGGAACGGAGGGAATGGAGGAGTCGGCTAGTTGAAATGATTTGAAAGAGAGAGTGGATTTTGATGAGGTGGTGTGGATGAGCGTGGAAAATTAGTACAATAACAAGCAAACTATTTACTCAACCGGAGTGGAGGGCACTATGTGAGCAGAAAATTGAGGAATTAGATCAGTCAACCAAAATGGTTAAAAATTAACGCCAATCTTTAACACTAGTCATGACATCTATACCTGTCTGTCTGGTTAAACAGTTAAAAAACAAAAGCATTAATAAATATCCAAGGTAGTTGCTGTCTAGGCTTGCTGTCTTTTATATTTTAACAATAGAAAATAAAATTGTTTTATTTGCTTGTTAGCAACGTTTTTATTGACAGAGAAGAAGGGATGATTGGGACGTGACAGCAACACCATTCCACAGAGCATATTGTCTACCTCAGTTCTGCTCCATGACTTCCTCCCAACAGGGATTTATCACGAAATCAGTGGGTGGCTTGTCCTTTAAAAAATCAGATAAAATCAGAGGATGACGAGGATTACGAGGATGACAGAGTTTAATGAATAAACACGTGTACACTTTTTTGTTTGTAAAAAGCACTAATTTTTACTTAGATTTACAAAACTCGCGTCATATTCCTCCCATTTCCTCAGGAAGTTCCCTTTTCCCTGTAAGAAGGAAATGAACTAGCGTGCCACAAATGGAAACCTTTTGCAATTCTTGTAATTATATTTCCTTTATTTACCATGTTTCGCAGTGTAAATTCCAAAATTCCTTTTAATATCCAAAAATGAAAGTGTCTCTGAGATGGAAGGAGGAAATGATGAAAAAAGAAGGTTTTCTCTGCACCAGATGTGACATCAGATTCCAATACCTTCCACTAATTCTGTTTTCCACATTAAAAAAGAATCTTTCGAGACAAACCACACTTTTCTATAGGAATCCCTAGCTCTGCTCTGCTTTTTCTGAGAGAAAGAGAAAGGAAGTAGCGTGTGGAACATTAAAAAGAGTTGAAATACGACTTGCAAATCATTGAAGGCGGATGGAGGAAAAAGAATAATGGATTTCCTAGAGAAAGGAGTTTTGTGAAGAAGATCAGATCATGCATAATATTATTATGATATTTTCCCCGTCATTCTTAAGCCTTTTGAAAAGAAAGAGTTTTTGTCTTTAAAACCTCCTCCCTAGTTACTTATCGACAGTGTATTTTTCAAACAATTCTCTCGAGATTTCTGTTTTGAATGGGGAATTTTCACTTTGATTTTCAATGATATGAAGGATAATGATACTTTTTAGTATTTACCCGGATTTTTACATTTTTCCCTTATCTTAAAAGATTTAAATGAAAACGCCGGTATGAAAACTTCTCACCTCGGTTTTTTTTATTAAAAGGAGGAGAGCAACCCCATCAATTTCACTTTTCGGTTGATTTATCCTCCAGATATAAAACATGTCGTCAAAGCAAAATCCACATATGCTCTCTCATCTAATAATTTATCTAACATTAGGAAAAATGTGCGGGCTTTCATTTCAAAAAGGTTAATTCCCAATGTGTGGATAAGGAAAGATGGCAGATGATTATTAAAACGAAATGGAGGAAAATTCGAGGGAACTTGTTATTATTTAAATTAGAACAAATGTGTAATTTATTTAGACATTTTTTGAAATATTAGCTTTTATACTCGTTTAGAAAATAGATTTCAGGTGGTGACAAATCCAAAATAGTTTCACACGTGGGTTTTATAGATTTTTTTAAATCCTCATTGAAAAAGGTGATGATGAATGGTAAAAATCAGAGAAAATATTCAAAAATTTTGTCAATGTTGTCCATTTGATTGTCCCATTTGGGACAAATGTTGCCAATTTCTTTTATCACAGATGCCTCCTCGGACATATTAAAGTGACCCTCGGTAAAAAATCTCATGACGTAAGGAAAATAAAATTCTGGACACAGCAGGATTTAACGTGTTTTGTAAATTCATAAAAAACTTTTTGTCAAAGTGCAGATGACGCATCCGATTGATTTTAAAAAAGTTAAATAACATTTAGAAAAGTTTATTCTAAAACAGAAAACTCTGAGCTTTCACATCTGCATTCTGCATATTTATCTAAATCTTTAATTTCAGCTTTTTTGTCTCAATCAATTCCTTTTTTCACTCAAGTACACTTTTAAAAACTCCATTTCCTTAGAATTTGCATAAATCTGAATAAAAAACTGGAATTATTTAACCCACCCGGGTGGAAAAATGAAGGAATTAATTGTTGAAGCTTTTGAGATGTTAAATAATACAAAAAAGAAAGAAAGATTTGATCTAGTCATAAAAAGATTTCTTCATCAGAGCTGTGCTCAGTTGATATTAAAGAATTGTAAATCTTTTAACTCTTTCATTTAAATTATTTTCTCGACGCCGCTCTATTTTTTCTTCAATGAACTTTTTTATTCGTTTTCATTGTCTTGAAAAAATATAACTTTGTTTTTCTTTTTGACTTTCAAAGAATTGTTATTCCTTATCTTTGTAAAACAATTCAATTATCAAACGGGATTATGCACTTTGATTGCAAATCCCAAGAGGAAAAAAAGATATTGATTTTTATAATGTGACAGTGACGAGAGTTTTTTTAAATAACCTCAAAAAAAGAAACTGACAAGATCAAATCATGCATGATGAGGATGCTTACGAAACTTTTACAATAAACTTGTCAGAAAGAAAGTGTGTAAATAAAGGAACGGGTTAAAAATGTAAAATAAAGCAGGTGCGAGTTTATATTGGCTTTCTTTAAGGGAAACTTTTCTATAGCGTACTTTCACTATAGTAGCCAAATACTTGAATTTTTCATTATAGCGGAGTTTAAAAAATAGAATTGATATGCAGCTCACTTCCCTGCCGTGTTTTTCCCCATGTTTATTAGATGCGAAAGTTATCGAAGAAGAATGGAAAGGGTGTTTGTGCATACAACTGAATAAAAAATATTACTTTTTCCAACCTCTCTCAATTTTCTTTTCGTCAATAAAAGAGCCAGGTATATAAAACTGTTTTGATATACTTTCTAAAAATCTTTTTGTGGTAAAAAATATTCTGTATTGTCAAACTTTTTTTTATTAACATTGCAAATAGAAAGTTTTTTGGAAGATGTATTGCATTGAAAATGAGAAAGCTAGTTTGTATGCTGTACAAAAAAGAATACGTAATTTAGAAAGAAATTGAATTTTTTTCTGTACAAAAACACTTTTTATTCAGGTAATTTCACAATTTGCCAAAACTGAAATAAAACTCAAAAATTTTAGTTCTTGTCCAGGAAAGGTAGGTTAAAAATTATAAAAAATCCTCTGAGATTTAAAAAATTGGAAAATAATTCATAAAATTGATAAAATATTTTCCACAATTCATAAAAAACGAGGTAATTTACACGATGAAAAAGGTGCTTAAAATAATCTCAGTTAAAAAGCCTTGTTCTTCTTATCTTTTTTTGCTGTGTAGCGTTGTGTAACTTGAGAAGGGAGACTGTTTATAAAAGCTTAAGAAGGATGACCATTTGGTGCTCACATTACTCTCATTAAACAACTTCCTCTCCCAGTAAAGCTCATCTTTCACGTTTGTGGTTTACTCTTAAGCTTTTGCCCTTAAAGACAGCCTTGAAGATAAACTCCCAAGTGGGATATTTGGACGGACAGAGTTAAACACAATTTCATTTATAGCCGTGAATTGATGAGATGACCAAAGTCAATCCGGGAGATGATCTTTAAAAAAAGCGAAATTGTTGTCACTCAGCGGTAGGCAGAACGGTTTTTATTTTAGATTGTCAAGAAAAGAGAAAAAGAGATTAAAGGCCATTCAGGAAGTGGTGTATTGACCGGTATCAACTTAAATGTCTCTGGAAATAGTATTTTCTCTTAAACTCTGCCCAGTCAGCACAACATACTTAAAATACCTTCAATTCTCAACTGCTCCAGCTTTTTTTCCTGGGAAACAATCTCCAACCACAAAACTTTTTTCTGCTTACTTTCATATTGAAGAAAGGTCTTTTACGCATTTGGGGGTACGTAATAGCCACTTTCTCGTTATTTTCTCCATTTCAATACACAATAAACAGTACGTCATTTTCCCTAGGAATCAAAGTGTTTCTTGCAGGGGAAAGTAATGGAATGGCTTCTTTTGAGCTTTTTTACATTTATGATGGATTTAATGAAATGATTTTCGATTAAGGAACGGCAATTTTTAAAAATAGGTTTCAATAAAGAAGATTGAATTGAGATGAATCTGTTAAAAAACCTGTCGTTATATAGTAAATCGTCGTTAAAACTAAGTGAGGAGTTTTCTGGAGGAATAGTCTTTTGCTAAATTGTATTTATTCAACATTTTTTGACAAATTAGCTTAGTTGAGAAGGCAAAGGATTAAGACGTCGGGTGTTGTCTGTTCCAAGTTTCTTGACGTAGAATGAAACCACAGGGAATCTACAGATTTCCCCTCTCTGGAAAAACATCCTTTCTCTGTTTAAACTTTACTTAATTCATTGACACCGGGTTTGAAATTCAGGGAAAACAAACATCGGCTTCCAAAAGTTACATAATTTTTTATGTTCTATTAAAATCCTCTCTTCTCTCCTTTCTCCAGGTGTATTTATCCAAGGCAAATAGAGAGTAATGTGATGAGTGTGGAATGCATCGTGTTTACATTTTATTTTATCACTGGAAACATCTCCAACATTTTGTGGAATCAGCTTGAGTATTATTCACGGGGAAGTAAATCTTATGCTAATTACTGATAATGTTTTCCAACAGATGGAGAAATTTGGAAAACGTAGAGAATTTCCAACTTTCGGTGTCAAACTTTGTTCACAACAATTCAAGTGATGAAGATGTTGCTGGTTTTCGCGGTGGGAAAACATTCCAAAACTGTGTTCCCTTTCTCTCTCTTTATTCTTGCGTGATTTGAATTTTAATTCCTTTCAGCCTCTCTCAATACATTGCAAAAAAATTTCCAATTCTTTTAATTACAGGTGCATGGAATTCATTTTAGCTTTGTTGATGAAGATCTTTTAAAAAAGTGTTTAACTAAGGTTTACCCAAACTCTTGTTTACCTAAATAAGCTTCAAGGTCAGCAATTACCTCATTCATACTCATCTGTACAATTTCAAAAAAGTGTTTATCTTGATGAGTTGTAAACAATTTTATCTCACTCCCCACTTGAGAGTCCACCCACTAGTCAACGTTAAAACCTAAACAAGATTGTTAAAAGATGTATTATTTACTTTACTGGCTTTGCTCAACTCATTTCTGGGGCATTGCGAGAATAAATTGCGTAAAAAATTGTGCTGAAATCAGCTGATGTGGAGATAAAACTGCAGCACGCATTTCTCTTCCTGACATCATCGACATTCCCCTCCATTTTCAGTCTTCTTACGGTCTCTTTGTTGAAGGGCAAAGAGATATGAGTTCCCCTCCTCTTTTGTGTAAAAATTTGGCGATGGCAAACTTTGCAAGTTATTTCACATGTCAATCAACCGGATAGAAAGAAAAGACAAGGGAATCAATCTGGAAATCCATTTCTTGATAACAAGTGCAAGGTTTGATGATGCAAGAAATGATGTTTTTTTTTGCAAGTGTGGTCAAAACTGGAAGGAATCTAAAAATTCCTTTAAAAAACGACACTCTCAACCTTGTGCAAACTCATCGGAAAATACATTTTTAACGTTTTTATATGCTTCAACCTTTTAAACTGCAATTGCACTGCTCCAGTTCAAATGAAAGAATAACACTTTTGTAAAAAGTGAAAGCCAAGATTGAAATGAAATAATGATTAACTTTTATTTTTGCAATGCAATGAAAGAATGCAATTTTTTCAGGGACGAGAAAAAAAAGTGCTAAAAATAAATCTTGATGATAAAAATGAGGGGGAAAGTTTTCCAAGTTTGGAGTAATGTCGCCCAATAACTTGAAAAGGTTTTCTATGGTCAGTCTGTTTCACTCTGTAATTGGAGCCGTGGGATGCCCATAATAAGATGATGTCTCAAGAAAGTTTTTATTTATTAATTTATTAAACATTTCATAATTACATGGATACACAAAATTTGTTTAAAACCTACATTAGCAAGAAATATTGCTTAAAAGTAAGAAAGGGTGCGTTGTTTAGGAGAAAGTCTTGGATTTCCCCGGGAAAAGTAAACAAGGAAAAACAAGTAAATATAAGCAAGAAGGATTTCATCCCTAAAAAAAAGGGCTTGGCAGGAGAGGGCGAGTGAAAGGGAGAGAAAGTGGGAAGTGTGTTTAGATATTAAAACCAAGGATATGTGTGAGTGTATCGTTGTTTGTATTCCATAACAAGAAAGAGATTTAAGGCGCTAGTGGCGCTAGGAAACCTTTGCTAAAACAAAGTTTTTGCTCGACAACCCACGTATTTTGTTTGTGTTGTTATTGGTGGCTGTGGAGGTGTAAGTGGAACGGCAGGAGTGCCCACTTCAAGTCCTCCGCCTGTAATTGCCTTCTCTCATTGGAAGGAAGAAAGCCTTTTTTCCTTGCGCCTGTCTCTCAACTTTCTCTTTTCCGAAGGAGAAAGCAGAAAATAAAACGTATTAACAACCGAACACACACAGCAGTACACATACAGAAAAAAACATTTTTTCTATGAGGATGAGAGTGTTGCCGATACACAAGTCGTACACATTGCAAAAGAAAATACGGAAATAAGGAGAAAGTCGACTTTTCTCGAGCTGGAGAAAGTTTAAACAAGATTCAAACCTCTAAACATTTGCAGGATTCAGGATTTCACTGCAGTGAAGAATTTCAGATTTTGTTATTCAAATGCGGATGAATGAGATGAACACATTTCACTGTTAACTTTCTCTTAAATAACATTTATAATTAAAGCTGTTAATAAAAACCTTTGCAAAAATTACCATTTCAACTACAATTTACATTAATAACACTAAATTATTAACAAAAATATGAAATAATTTTCGGGGAAAAATGAGAATTTGTAAATAAAAATTTGCCACATGGACACACAATGTTTTTTGCAGCTGTCTCCCCCAAACCCTTTTCTTCATAAGCCAGTAACCTTTAGATTTTTATTGTTCAGATTGTATTTTGAGAAAAAATGGAGAGTGTGGATGTGTAAGAGTGCTTATTAAACAGCAACTTTGTTCTCCTTCACAACTCTGGAAATGTAAAGGGAGCGGTGGCAAAACCGTTGTTTTTCCAGCTGCTTCTTCTTCACTCCTCCATTCCCTCCGTTTCCTTGAAAACTCGTTGAATTTTACCTTCTCTGACTGCTTCTCGTCCTCCCGTTGAGTGTGAAAATGAGGAAAACCTCTGCAGAGTTTTTTACCATTTTCTTCTCTTGTTCTATCACATAAAAATACTCTCATATAAAACCCCATTTATCTTTTGTTAACATGCAACTCTCAATTCTTGCTTTCTAGAATTTAAACGAGTTGAACTTTCCTTTGCTACTGTTGTGTGCCTACACTCCAATGTTCTCCATCTCATGAAAATGGGAAAGAAACGGAGAATATCATAGCTTTCTCCTGACCTACCAACTCTACTCTCTCTACCTGTGTATCTTTTCCTATTTTAACTCCCATTTATTGTGTATATGCTTTGAGTAGAGACTGAGAAGAAGGGAGAAAACAAAAGAGAGAAAAACATACTTCATCCCCTCTTCACACAATTCCAGCATATCCAAATACAAAATAAAATGATACGGTGGAAGAGCGAGAAACAGGCGAGCTTTTTTCTCCGTCCTTCATCATCATCACCCCCGGATTGTCGTCATCCTTGCGATATCCTCGTAGAAAAACATTTTGTATGATATTTTGTTGGTCTTCTGTGTGTTGTCTTGTTTGTTCCCTTTTAAAAACAGAACTTTTACCGAGGCCTCTTTCTTACAGTTTTCACTGTGCCGTGCCGTGAAGAAAAGTGTGGAAAGAAGTGGAGGAAAGAGAGAGTGCGGAGGAAAAGGAGAGAGAGGTGGAGGTGGTGATGGTGATGATGATGTTATGTTGTGATCTTCTTCCCCTCCTTCCAATACAACAAAACACACATCAACAACAGGCTCCGGGAGGAAACGTTTATATTTATTGCGAACCACCAGCCTCTTCAACTGTTGTGTTGTGCTCGCCGTCGCAAACAGCCCCAAAATAAATGAAAATAAATAAAAACAAATTCAAATACTCAACTCTCACCATTTCTATTCCAAAGTTCGTAAGTGAAAGTTACAATTCATTCCAATTTGATCTCAAACTATTTTAACTCAAGTGTACTTTTTACACTCCTTTCTCGATCATTTGTAAATTGTTAAATGGATAATGTGACTAATTTTAATTGCAATTACTTTAACCGGTGCTTTTACAAACTTAATAAGTGCAGTTCTTATTAACAAGTTTGTTTATCTCTGACATTAAACAATTAAGTTAAAAGCGTATAAAAACTCGTTTTAATTCTTAAACAATTTTAAAGGTTTAACAGTGTTGAAAATAGTTAATCGTGTTAAACATAAACTGTAAAGGAATATTTTCCTAAATTATTAATTTCAAAGGCAATGTGGACATTGAGTACGGGAAATCCGTTCCAATCTGGTCATGAGGTAAGAAAAAGAACAGAATCAAATAATAAAACACATTAAACAAACAAGATTTTTATAAAACCAGTTAAATAAGTAATTAAAATGATTCAATACGCCCCAAATCTTGCAACTATTTTTATTTCCTAAGAAAAAGGGATGCTTCTGGTTAAAAGAGAAAGCAGAAGCAGAGCTCTGTTTTCTCCTGTTTACTTCTGATCTCACTCCGCCCCAGAAAGAAGTTGTTTTAAAGAAATGTTGCAGATGTTCCAAATAATTGCCCCAGCTGGGACAAATCTTCTCTCTCCTTGTCTCCCTTGTTGTTTTATTTCACCAGATAATTTTAATCTAACACTAATAAAATTTCAACAAACGCCTGTTTTCCACAATTTTCTTGGCTAATATTCCCCAAAAATGTCTTGGCTTGTATGTGGCCGTGTTTAATTTCTCATCGGTATGCAACAAAGACGACTCATTTTAAAAGTAGTTCCCGACCAGACTTCTTGATTAGCTGGAATAAGGTAATTTAAAAACAGCACAGCAAAAGAAAAAGAGTTTTTCTTAAAAAGTTCAAATGTCATTTCTTTGTTTTAAAAAAGACTCAACTTTAAATAATCTTCTGAAAACGTTTGAAATAGAATCGGCTGAAAGAAAAGGGGTTGTTTGAGAGGAAAGCCAGCTTTGTTGTTGTTGTCGACTTCCTTCTGTTTACTCTACACTCCCGTTTCCTCTTTCGAGAAAAAGATGTTTCTTGTTGGAAAAAAACCTAAAGAAATGAATGACAAGATAAACACAATCTTTTTGAAGGGAGGCTTTGTAAGATTTTGTTTACTTGTGGAGAAAAAATTTGTAGGAGGAATCCAATCATCAACTGACATTTCCAAGTTTTTAGAAAAGGTTGCGATTTTTGTTTATGATTTGCCTCATTAATTTCAATTCTAATTTTTTTCAATAATGTCTTTTTCTTGGCATTTCATGCATCATCATCTTCAGAAAAAAGATGTGGAAATTATCGATAAGCTCTATCAGTACACTCCAGTAAACGGTTTATTTCCAGAAACGTTAATTCGATGAATTGTTACGTAACAAAATTTAAATAGGTATTGATAAGGAATTGTAAATATGAAACATTATTACCCATAGAGGGAATGGACACAAGTCACAATTTAGATAATGAAAGGGTGTCCGAGAATAATTTTTTTCTTCAAACACAATTCCTCTGAATGGTTATTATTTACTCTAATGGCCACTTTCCTCCTTCACATTGACCGTTCCCATCAAAAATCCCGAAATATGCATAAAGAGGACATTCTGTGAGTCCAAGCACTTCATCACGTCGTTACACACACTCGCTTGACCAAATGTTTAACTGGCTCTAATTTCCCTTGAGTGCTGTGTCCCACCCTCTCTCTTTTAATATTCTCGTAGAATTATGTAATTCCGCTGAAACAGCTCATTTTTCCACTCTTCCTCAACCCAATCTTGAATGACATGGTCAAAGTTTGGAAAAAACCCGGGAAAACATTCATAATAATAACAATAATAATAATAATGGTAATAACCATCAGTATTTGTATTGCGTTTCAAGTGATTATCCAAAGACGTTCGATAACGGTAATAACGGTTTTTATTAGAGAAAACTTTGTTTTATTGATGGGGGTGAAGGGGATGAATTTACATGAAAAAATTAAAAACATCTCAAAATACCCCGTTGCAGAAGTCCTTTGTTTTTTTAACAAAAGAACAATGTTTTGTACAACAACCATTACAAGAGGATAATAATAAGTGATGATGACAACTTCCACTTGTACCTTACAAAGCAAAATGAAAATTAATGGAAACAGTTGCAGGGATTTACCCGAAAACTTTCCAAACAATGCATTCCACTCAACCGGACACACAAAAACGAGCTTTTCCGTTGGAATTCTAGTTTCACCCGTGATTAAAATTGATTCATAATTCGTGTGCTCTCATTTTCTCCCCTTGGTTTTGTAAATTTTACAAGTTTTTAGATTATTAGCGACGTTGTTACCGTTTGTATTTAAATTGTTTTGTATCAATTAGCAAAAATTAAAGTCCGACATGAGAAAAGAGCCTCGTGACAATGAAATATTCTTTTCAATCTTTTATAACTGTGGCTAGTTGAACAAGGAAATGAGCAAACCTTTTCTCAATCCTTCAACACTTTTCCCATTTTTTCTAATTTAACAACTCTTCTCACCTACAAAAATTACAAAATATTTCCTAACCTTGTTAAAAACTAGAAAAAAACACAGTTTCCCCGAAAAAGTTTCAGTGATTTACGTTGTTTACGACAAAAATCCTAAATTAATTATATTTTTTACCTAAAAAGTTAAAAGCTATTGTCATTAGTAAAACGCTACATTTTCTACGATTTCAACACAGATCCTGAAAAACTGTTCATCCATTTTTTCTCGTTGTTTACCTATCCAAGCTCACCCTCGTCTCTGATGAAAGTAGTTTGTATTAGTTTTCTCGTTCCACTTGATTCTTCCCTGGAGTGCTGACTTACGCCTTTCCTTGCACTTTGTTTATTTTTTATAGTGCTAGCCTAGCAAAAACCAAAATGGTTTTCCTCTCATTATTTTCCACGACGTTATCGCTAAGGTAAAAAAAGATAGCTAGCTGGTCACTTGAAACTCGTTTAAAAAAGGCTCTTAAGGCGATGAAAGTGATCGTTGTTTACCTCTGTACATCAACGTGAATGTTGTTGTTGATTTTGACGTAAACATAAAACGCGTTTCTTTATCTAACTTTTGGGGGAGAGCATTTGGCTTGTGTTTACTCAACTTGACAGATGTGAAGCAGGGCACTGCCATCATCGGAGATTACACAAAAAACACATCATCGCTCTCTTCCAAAAACTCTTTTCATGGTCACCTACTACTCTCTTTAAATTTCGGGAAAAAACCCGAATCCCGAGCAATTCACTTTTTATTGCAGTCTTTAATCAAGCCTTGATGTCTGTAATCCTCATTTTATTCTGGACGTTGAACTCGTATTGAACTTGGCAATGATTCAAATAGTTAAATTAAAATTTAACCCGTCATTTTACTAATTTCCAATCAAAAATTGTTTTTCCAACACGCAATAAAACAAATGTTTTTTCCAAACCTTTTCATAATGAAAGAAAAATAAAGTTTCTCTTCAATTCTCCCTCCCACAATTGATGTGTGTGGTCAACAAATAATGAAAGGAGAGAAAGAACCTATTATTTTTAATAGCCAGCTCTCATTCACTTTCACTCAGGGCAAAAGTTCATTCTGGTATTTGCTTTGGAAAAAATCTATCGTGTTCTTCCGCCATTTAGCTAAGGCTAATTTTCTCTTTCAAAAACCTTTGATTATTTAGTAAATTGCAACATTTTTTAAATTGTTAATCAATGAGAAAAAATGGAAGTTTGCACAGTCATTAATCTACGAGTATTTTGAAGGATGAAGGCTTGTCATATCTGACGTTGCATTATTTATATTTCGAAAATATTCTTAAAAAATGAAGAATGATTCTCGACAGGAAAGAAAAGTGAAAAAATGTTTCTTCTATGCACACTACATTAACTCTGGGGGAAAACAATGTTTTTAAATATTGTATCAATCACGAAAAAAATCAATTCTTTTATGATAAATGGATAAAAAAGGTAAAATACCTTTTTCTTAATCATCAACATTCTGTAGAATGGTCCGAGTTCATTTTTCATTTTTTGCAGGTATCTTCTTTCCATCAATTGAGCTTTCCCCGGCTCATTACCTTTCGTGTTTCCTTTACAGAAATAAACACAATCAATCAATATAAAAATTTTCCATGGAGGATTCCATGATTTAAACATTGCCAGCAAAAAAGTAAAATCTGCAAGTTTGTAAAAAAAGAGATTCCTGCGGATGACAAAAGTTTTTTAACAAAAGCAATAAAATGTTTAAGGTGTAGCTGTTTTTATTACTGGAAGGGGAGTTGGAGGGAGAGTGAAAGTCGTATTTACACCGTCCCCATAAGACTCCGCTCTCTCAACAACAATAATAATAATAGTAATGAGTAAGTAGTAATTTAAACAAGTTTTCTCTTTGTGTATTTTTCCAACTTTTATTGTTGTTTCTCAACTTGGAAAAAACTTCACATTAATAATATTTAATATTAAGATGTTCATCAGCTTAAGCTCTTTTGGCAGTAAAAATGCGGAGAAAGTTTTTAAAAAGTTTTAAAAGCCCTCAAGCCTTGCAATTCTACCTTTGTAATTTTATCTTATTTCAACTCATTAAAACTTACATTAAAAAAGTTAAACTTTGTTAAAACAAGCTGTTCTACTGATAAAGTGAAGTTTTGATAAAAGTATGAGGAATCATGCAAAAAATTAATAGCTGATAAGCACATAAAAGGTGATTTGAACAAAGCTTAGCGACAATCTTGTTTTTTAAGAAATAGTCACGAAAATGTGAATTGTAAAAATTCTTCATCACGTCATTACTTAAGTAAACAAAATGGTAATAAACCAATTGAAAGATTTTCATGAGAATTTTTCCGTATGTTCAATTCCTTTTATTTGCACTCCTCTCCTAATGGAGCTTCCTTCTCAATCAATTTTCAAAACTTTGTAATGCCTAAGCACACCTTTTTGAATAAATTTTTACACTTTTATATTTAAGGACTACTATAACGGCAAACAATAGAGTGCTGTATTTAAAAAAATCTCAAGATTTTTAAAAGGATCCGGCCTTGTTATTGTTCTGATTACAAATAAAAGCTCGCAAGCCTAGTCACTAGTTCAAAAATTGCAGTTTTCTCCGTTGCTACCGTTAATGTCTCAATTTTTTGGTATTTTTTCTGTCAATAGACAGACAGACAAATATGTAGATTTCATGACTAGTTTTTCAAGAATAAAAACGCAGTTTTTACGAGCTTTGACTAAATCATGATCTTTATTCATTCAATTTTGAGAAACACTGCGTGATTACGACGAAAAAAATGGAAATTAAATGGAAATTTTTAGTTATTTTCCAGTAAGAAAAGCTCCGTTTTTTAACTGTTTATTCCAGTATTTATGGAATAAATTTAAAAATCTGAAACGAATTTAAAATGAAAAAATTTAACAATCAGCCATGCGTTGTTGAGCAAACAAAATTGAAAAAAAACGGGATTTTGCAGAAACCAAACATTTGATAAAACGAAACAAAGCTGAAAAAATAAAATTGCGTATTTTTTAAATCAAGTGGAATGATAAAAAGAGCAACAGTGGATAAAAATGTCACTTTCCCAACAAAAAAGAAATAACACCTTTTGTGTTTCTTTTGAGAGGAAAAAGGGAAAATTGGACATGAAAAAAGGGATAAATAAGTGTTCATGTCATCTCTATTTGTGTATTGAATACACACAAAGCCAATTTTTTTACCCACTTAAGCCCCGTTTAGTTCTCAAAAGAGGTTCCCTTTCAACTTTCCCGAACACTTAGAAGAAAACCGCGATAAAACAATGAACTTTTCTAAACAAGATTAACCTTTGTTTCGGTTTTTTATATAATTAATTAAATTCTAAATCGTGTTTTTAAATTACCCGGGATTTTTTTCAGAGTTTATTTATGATTTTTAAAAGGGGTTCAGAAAGGTAGAAAATTATGTTGAGCTTTGCACATTTCCAAAAACTGCAGTTTTCTTTAAGGTGAATCCTTTTCTATAAATCAAAAGGGAAAGCTCTCCAATAACAATTTATGTTTTATTTTATTGAGTAATTTTTTCAAACATGTAAAACAATCCAAACTTGCATTTTAGCGGATTCAGCAACAAAACAAAATCCTTCTTTTGAAATCTATTTTTAGTATGAAATATGCTTGTGCAAAAGCGTAAATCATTTCAAGGTCGTTTTTCATCCGTTTCTCATTCCTTTTCAACTTGCCCCAAAAGGAAACCTCTTTTAAAATAGAGCCATTTCATGTGTGGTGGCTTCCTCCTAGGCATCTCCAAACAGAGTGGGAGCTCTCACTGAAAAGATATTTGTATTTGTATACAAAACAAGAGAAAGTTTTGGAGAAAGCTGTTGTTGTAAACACAACACATAAAGAACCCTGGAATCCCAGCTCTATCCAACATTCACCTTTCTGCCTGGGAAGGAAAAGGTAGTTTGCAGAGAGCTGTTTTTATTTCCTTTTTCTTCAACCAAGTCACATTCGCATTTTACGAGGAAAAAAATAAGCACGGAGGTGATGAACGGAAATGTCTCACTTTCTTAAAGTGTTCCTAGATGAAAAGATTGTGTTTTTTACGAGCCAACTTCCATTCTTTCCTAACAAGTCTGCCGTTATGAACTTGTTGGCTTTTTTGAAACAAACATGTTTTCTTTTACACACGTCCTCTCCATTCTTGTTTTTATCGGCTTTTAAACCCAATTTTTTAAATCTTACAGCATTACGATGATGAAGAGAGAATGGGAGCTTAAGTGTTTCATAATAAACTTGGATTGCCTATTAAACCCCGTTCTAAACCATTTCATTACCCATTTTGTGTACGAATAAAAGCAAAATTGCTAAATTTTTAGAAACATCAACTTTGTAGCAGTTTCCTGGAATTCCTCACAAGAGAGGAAGTAAACAAAGTAATATATCATTGACAATACAAAATCATCTCTATCAGAAGTTGTTTTCGAAACGAGGACAAACCTGGTAATCATTTAGAGAAAACATTTCCGTCTGGGCTTGTTCAATGGTCATTTTGGCTGATTATTAAATTATCCTTGTTTTATATTTATGAACCCTAATTGGCCTACAAAACCCTCCGAGACAGTTTAAAGGTAATGACTTTGCCATTGAAAAATCATTCCGCCAAAATAAATTAAAAATTGCAGCAATTTTTTAAAACAAATTGGATAAACGAATAAAAACCGCTTTCCTTCTCCTGGAAATTGCAGGGGAAAATGTTTTGTATAACGTTTTATTCGATGTCTCCCCCGCTTTAAAAATGAGTCATAGACGAGGAAATTGTTGTGAAGGTATATATACACATCCATCCATGTTTTATCTGTCTGCTAATGAAGCCAGTGGAGGAAAGGAGGAATGGAGGAAACGGAAACAAATAACCCATCCATAGTCTTTTTTGTTGTTGTTGTTCTCCGAAAAACATTTTCCGTAAAGACTTGTTCAACTTTGTTTGTTTTCTTGGATACTAGCGTGTTTATCTAGCTGCTTTTATAACTTTGTTTGGACAAAATACAAAATAGAAGTATTGTTAGAGTTACAAAGCTTGATTTTAGTGATTTCGTTAATTTAACCAGTATTTAACTAAATTTAAAAGCACACCTGTTAAGCACAAGCTTTGTTTTTTGTCTCTTTTTGTACTAAAGAGCTGCTGTCTGTACGATGATGTACGAGTTGTAAGCTCCTGTCCCTCTTCCCTCTCCACCTCACTCATATTTCTATTTGTACATTTTGTATATGAATTTTGTGCTCACATTTTTTACATTTGCTCAGCTGGCTAAACGTAGAGTAGGACGGCGTTGTATGATTCTTCTCTGCACGCTTTCCAGTTTAAAAGTAGATCTTGCCCTCGAAACACACACACACTGTCGCGCTCGCGTAATTTATTAAGAAAAAGCTGTGGGATTTTGCATAATTATTTTTAGCAAAATCACTGTGCGAAATAGTGCCTCTAGCTCTGTTATACTTTTCTACCGGCTTTTATTTCTGCCGCAACACTTCTTTCTTCTCTTTCTCTCCAATTTAGTTTGAAAGCGGTGTAAGGGAAGGGTTGAGTGAATTGAGTTTACGACGTTTAAAAATCATATACACCTGTGGGATTCCTTTTTTATTCAAGACTGTAAAAAATTTGTGGTTTTTGTGATGGAAAAGTCATAAAAGGAAATGATTTCCTTAAAAAACGTTATTTTTAGGTGTGCAAAGTAATTTTCAGTTTTATTTTACCGGAATCTTAGCTGGACCAATGCATGTGCCAACAGAAAATTGTGCTCAATCCTCAATGGTACGTTAAAAAACAACTTCTCTAAATCATCTCTCAACTTTATTTCCTTCCCCAGCCTTTTTTCAAATGCAAATACATTTTCCACGAAATTTTATTTCTGATTTTAATCAATTTTTTAAAAATTGAACTTTTCTTTGCTGACCTTTTTTATTCTGTTCATGGGGATCAAAGTGCGTGAAAATAAAATTTACATATTTGTCCGTGTCACCAGCGTCATACAAATGTTTTATTCAATTCTTGTTTTGCAATTTTCTCATATTAAAACCTTTTTTAGGTACGTACATTTTCCATTTAAAACTCAAATTATTAAATTAAAAAGTTTGCATACAAAATGCCTTGATTTTGCTCTATTTAAAAAAACAACTGTTTAAATAACAGATTTTCAACGCTATTTAAACAACAAAAACACAATTACGAGATTTGAAAAGAGGTCGTGATTAGCTTAAAACGCTGAATTAATAAACTGTCCAAAACAAAATAGAAAATAAAATTCAAAACCTTAACAACGCTCCTCCCTTTTACAGTTTAATAAAATGACCTTGATCCTATCCTTTCCCTGTTTTTTATCATTTAAATTGATTATTGCGTAGTCTTTGAATAAAACACGGGAGATAATGGATAATTACAATAATGTTATGCTTTAAATATTGCGTGCGATACTTTCCAACGTGGCAGACACCACCCAGACAGATTTAAAACCCTGTAATTATATTCCTTTGCGATAAACAACCTATTCTATTCGATCATTATCTTCCTTGTTTTCATCTTATGCAATAATAACTGGAGCACTCTTCCAAAACCTTATCTTTGTCGGAACTGTTTAGCTTATCAAGCTCGAGAACACTTAGATAAGCTCGTGTGGCAAATAAACAAAAACGATTAAAGGAGTTGACATTTTGATAAGTTTTATTTTTAAATGAGTATTATTAAGCATAATAATTTCCCTTGTTTTATATAAACTCCAATGTAAAGAAACCTCTTGCATTTTTAATGCTTGGTAAAAGGATTCAAGGACATTCTTTTTAATCGCAAGTGCACAAAAATTATTTTCTACAAGAGGAAAGCCATATTTTTTAATAGAAAATATAAGATATTGAATGGGGATGATGAAAGAAAACATGCAGCGGTTTCAGTAAACAAGCCCTCCTTTTACTTGTACACTGAAAACAATTCAGTGTCAGTAAAATTAGGACTGTGGTCGATATTTTAAATATTTAATGAGCTTTGACAAGAGAGAGAAACACTCGTAAATATTTCATTTAAATAATTACATTTAAATAATATTGTTTTCCACATTACAAAATCTTCTTGGAAGGACATTGCGCAACGTACGAAACAGATAATTATTATTGTAATTAAACGATAAAATTTATCAAATTCACGACATTGAAGCTTATCATGGGCGGGAAAGATTTGAAAAGGTGGGTTAAAATGTTTCAATGGCGATGATAAATGCAATAAATAACGAGATATTTCTTCAATTAGCGGATTAGCCGAAAATAAATCTGATTTTATATTTTGAAGATGCTTTTCTCAATGGAAAGTGTTTGAAACGTGCAAAGTGTACAAAACTTTGAAAAGAATTTGATTTCCAAACATTTCCAAAAATAGAAGAAAACAAAGTGCAGCAAGAGAGAGGATAAGAATACCTGTTGTTTGTAGCTGCGTTATTTCCGCTTGATAATTACAGACTCGTTTCCATCACCGACTTGAACAACGCATTCAGGTTAATCATTTGAATTCTCTAGTCTTCATTATCACTCGTTCATTAAAGAAGAGATAGCTCATTCATTTCCTTGTGCAGGAAACAAAGCCTTCCTTGTCCGTCAGAAAACAAAATAAACTTCGCTTGTTTCGTTGCAGGGACAAGCATATTTTTTCTCTTTTGCTATGACATAGTTTAATAATATCCCATGTTCTCCTCTCTCTCTTGTTTCTGTTTTGTTGTTATTTTCCTGAGAACATTGCCGAGCGTTATTGATTTTACTTGTTTGTTTTTCTCCTCTGTATCGAATGGGAAATTCAATCTTGGAAATGGCTTCGAAAAACACAGAGAAGCAGTAGCTATTTAAAACTGAAATAATCAGGGAAACCTGCTTATTTAGAAAAAATAAATAATATTTGGTAATTTTTATGAGAAATTTAATACACACCGTAAATTCTCTATTAGTGCCCAGGTTCTAATTCCATGCCAAACCGAGTTATTGTTATTTAAATAAGTTTTGCAATTAAAAGATATTTCTCTTAGGTTATTACATGCTTTTATAAAGGCCGGGGCTATTATTAAAAGATATACGGTGTGATAGAGGGATATATCTTGTGGAATACAATACCAAAGGGAAAACAGTTTTCATTTGAGTAAATATCGAAATGCTAAGGTACATTGAAAGCCCCGTCCTCTCTCTCCTCTCACACAGTCGTAATAATAATAATGATATTGCCAAGGAAAAGTAAATAGAGAGAAGGAGAGTTTTGTCGTAATCATCGTCATAAGAACAACAAAAACAACAGTTTTTATGTAATGGAAAATGTAGAGGAGCAGACTCGCGAGAGAGAACTCCTTTTAATAATAAACAAGACAAACACAAAAAATATTTTTTCCTCTCCTTCAAAACGATATACGACGTGTATTATTCATCCTTTTATTGTCTAAATGAGCACAAACAATGTTTAAAAAATATTTTATTGATGTCTACCTGTAAGCTTTTATTTTACGAGCCCTCTTCGCCAATTTCAACTGTCCGCAAAAAATAGAATTATAAAGATGAATACATTTTCTCTTAATTCTTCACAGATAATAAAATGTCATTTTTTCATAATTTTTTTACAAATCCCTTCACTTTGTTCTGGAAATTCCAGAGTTCTTAAAACCATGACCAAGCTAAAATTGGTATATGAACGGTTTTAAAATGTAAATTATCCTGCGTTGAAAAACACAACAGAGCCCGATATTCAAAAGTGATGATGATGTTTGAGTAAACACGAGAGATAATTAGAAAACAACAACATGCAAAGCACAGTCAATTTATCAAATTCAGCGTGAATTTAATGAAAAATCTTTCAAGGATAAATTCGCAGACATTTTACAACGATGAGCACGGGAATGAGCTCAGGTGAGAAGAAAAGTGCGGTGTTTACTTCAAAGCTGAATTTATTTCGTCCATCCATAACCTAGGTTTCTAAACTTGTAAACTTGCAATTAAAATCTCGTAAATTAATAAATTCGATAAAATCCAGATATAGAATCCAGAATAAAATAAAACTTCATTTATTACCCTGAGAGCTCTCTATTTTGCAAGCATTTTGTACATCAAAGAATAATCTTGTTTCGTGGGGAATTGCATGCCGTACACCGATTTGTGGCTGCAATCTTTTTAGCCCTGGTTAGTTATTTCAACAGGTACAAAAGGCAGAGTTGCATTGTAAAATTCATTTTTTGGGAACGTGGAGTAGCATTAAACGATTATGTAAGAGAATCTGTTTGGCTGAGAAACCTTGTCTGGATGAGGAAATCTTTAATGATTGTGTTGTTGTTGTAAATAGTACATTGAGATTACACACAGAGCGAGACAAAGTTGTGCAAAAAAATTTGCGAGACTGACTGACTGAGCTAGTTTGTCCAACGACCTTGAAATGCTTTTTAGTCAGTTCCCATGTCAAACGTCATTCAAAAAAACAACTCTATTGTTATTTGCAGCAGGCCAGAGCTTACGTAATTTATTTTCAATTTATTGAAACGAGATGGAGAATTAAATATTTATGGAGTAAATAAACAGGTTTCATACTCTAATGAATTGTAGGAAGTTTAAAATTAAGCTTGTAATAAAATTTGAAACTATTTTGCACATTTTTGAGAAAACTTTGAGGAAAAAAACACTGGAAATTATTTCCCAGAAATGTTTGATTGAAAGATGGGTTTAAAGTTTCAAATGTATCAGCTGATGTTTTCCGACTGATTTTTATTCATTTTTAGAAATATTTTGCCAACGGCTTTGAATGTTTATAAAAGGCAAAAACAAGAGGGATTTAGGGAGAAGAATATTAAAAAGGCTTTGGATTCTACATCCCCGTCACATTCTATTTGTCGTCCAATTGCTAAAAAGAAGAATAATAAATAAAATCAATAAAACGAGACAAATAAAAACCGCCATCGGCAATTTGGAGAAAAAACACGAGCGGATGTGTTCCCTCACGTGTTTTAAATAAAATTATTAAATTGAAACCTCTCTTGGGAAACAGTAATTTAATAAAATTTGTATATGAAATGGTATTTAACCTGAAATAATAAATCCTTTTCTTTGTTTTCCTTTTTCCAACGAGCCCTGTTCCTATTTTTCCCCTATGAAAAAAGGGAGTAAATATCAACAATTTTCTTAAAAGAATTGCTTTCAGGCAAATCCTCCTTTTACTACTCAACGCCGGTTTTGTTTATTCTGAAAAAATCTTCGCTTAAATAAATAAGCGCTTTTTTGCTTATATGATATGATGATTAGATAAACAAGTTGAAGGAAAAAAGACTGAGGAATTTAAGCAGATGCAGCCAAACCGAGATCTTTTCCACATGGATTCAATTACTCTGATATAACGAACCAGATGTAGAATTCAAATGGTGCAGTTTAAAAATTGTTCATTACAAGGAGGGTTCACTATAGCCAAAGTTCCCCTCTCATTATCACCAGTGACCCTTTGTCTTCATTTCATTCACGCGTGTTTCCGTATCTTTTTGCAGGACGACAAGTGCTTTTTTGTTTACATCGTAAAACCTTTTTATAACTTTGTTTGTAAATCTTTTCCTCCAGACTCGTTGTTTTTGAATGTTTGCAACTGCTAAAACATTTACAGCTTTTTTTATTTTTCTTGCAGACTCCGGATGAGAGTGAGAGCGTAATTATATTTTTATGAAAGGGAAGAAAAATTGTTTACGAAGGGGGTTAAGATATTTTTATGCTTTAATAAAGCACACTTAAAAAATAAGAGGCAGTTATTTTACTTTACTACCTTTGGCATTCACAAAGGGATGTTAGCGAAAATAACGTCGTCAAGTTTTAAAACGTTTTTAATTATTTAAAAACATTTTCTACCTTTTTGTCTCACTTGTTTGTCTCTAAGAAATATTATGCAATGATTTTTTTGTCGGACAAAAATGGGAAATCCAAGATGATCAATAAGCATTTATCTTTTTAAATAAAAACAAGGCCTTGGGAATTCGCTTCACTCTCTCGCTTGTTTATCCTTTTTTGCCTCCCTCTTTCTTACTCTGTTTCTTTTTGTGTTAGTAAAATATTAAACCCTCACTCCATCATACTTTTTCATCTGTAGCCATGTGCACTTCATCATTTGTCGATTTTTCTTAAAAGATCGTTGAGTTGTTCAAGAGACAATTATTAAACTATTCCAGGAGACGTAAACAATTTAAACTCCGCTATAGTGAACCATCCTTATAGTAGTTTGAATTTTAAGTACTTTTTTTATCAAGTTTCAGCTGGAAACTATAGCATAGTGCAGACTAAAGTTGTAGTTTTGGACAAAAACCAGTAGACCTTCAACAATTCAACTTCTCTCTTACGCAATTCTTTAAAAATTGTTTTTGTTATTATTTTTGTTTTTGTTTTTCAACGTCTGGAAGCTCCATCAATTTGAGAAATCAGTGATGTTGGTCATGGTTTCAGAAAATTTTGCAATTGTGACGCAATTCCCCTGTGAGAAATTTGTTTTTAAAGGAAAAACTTTGAAAAGCCGATGAGTTTCTTTAAAAAACCGATTGGTTCGGTGTTGATGACGATAAAGCGCAGCTGCTTGGGAAAATCAAATTTTTTAACTGTCATTTACAAACATTCCTAAATACCAACAAGACTTGGCTTCATTGTCTCTCGTTCTGAGTAAATTGATGACGGTGATTATGATAATGTATAAATTGTATTTTAATATTGGAATAATTGGGGTTAAAAAAGACACACTTGGCAAAGTTAGGATGACAGAGGAGGTGAAGAGGTTTAAGAATTTTATGGAGATATCATCATCAATCAGATTTGCAAGATGATAATTACACTCTCACACTTCTCGGATATTTGATACTTCACAAACAGTTGTTCTTTTTCTTATTTAACCGCTTTAAAAAAAAGATACAATCAATTTAATCACGAGCCAAAAAAAATTAGTCCTAGTGGAAAATATAAATCTTAAGTGGTGCTTACGCAACTTTTCATTCAGGATTTTGGCACAGTTTCACAAGATTATTAATGGGAAACTGTTACGCAGACAAGTTTATTTATTGCGTGGGTTTTTAATGAAATTCCATGCATTTTTAGCATTTTCCACTAATTAATAGGTTAATTTTGTTAAACTATTGAATTAATCACAAATAAAAATATTGTTTATTTTATAAGTGTCGCTGTTTTTATTTAAAGTTCATCGACATTTTATTTCCTCTAAGATTTTGCAATTCGTAAACAGCTGTTTAATTCACGATTGATTTTTTAGGTTTCTGAACTGAGATTTTTTATCATACCTGGCTGGCGCCACAAACAACTTAATAAACACAATTTTATGAATTTTGTTTTTGCAGGAGAATGGAACAATGATGGACGACGCGGACGGAGATGGAGCCATTAATCTTTCAACTTCTCAACGACCTTCCGCAGCAAACACACCAAACGGCAGTATTGACTTCGAAGATAGTGGCCAAGTAAGAAAGTTAATTTTCAATTAAATTTAAACTTTATCCCCGTCTTTTATTCTCTTTTTGATTAAAAAAGGTTATTCCACAACAAAAAAGACCTTTCACCCGAAAAAGAGCTTAAGCAGATCTTTTTTTTCCAACTGCCACTCATCTTTCCCAGAGTGATTGCCACCTTCAAGAATTAAACTTTTTAATTCTTTGTCTTTCTCACCAATTTTTTTATATAGATTACGTTTTCCACTATTATTATCATCATTAGGGAACTACTCTGACAATTCTTATCATTCCTTCAACCTTTCTGATTGTCTCGGAAAAGGGGAAAAGGGTGATGGTGAGAAAAAGTTTACAAATTACTTTCTCTTTCTGTATCAGGTAGGGAAAAAGTCACGGAGAAAAGGAGATTTTCAAGTTATAATTAGAAATGAAGCTAATTTTTCATCCTTTTGTTTTTAAGCGCCTTCTCTATTTTAATTAACGATGAGAACAAAAAAGCTAGAAAATGCTGGAAAGGTGGATTACGAGATAAATTCAAATTCTCTTTTTTGAGTGATTTTGGTCATCAACTTAAAAACTTAAAAGCTTCTTTTTAAAAGTTTTTTAATATTTATTAAAAATTATTTCAGTTATTTCATAACTGTTTTTAACAATTATTTTTATTAAGAGTTGGAAAACTGCTCGTCATTGGCATTAGCGCGTAGAATTCAGTGGTTTGTTTGCTCATCCTCTCCTCACAAAGATATGTTTTTACTAAAAAAGCTGCTAGGACGAGGATTTCATGGGTTTGCTTGTTTTTCTCCGACTTTGTTTGGTATATAGAAACGAACAAAGAAAAACACAGCTTTGTTTATTCTGCTTGAAACAGCAACAGCAGCAAGAATAACAATGGCAAAAATTATATTTAAATATCCACCATTAACTAATTATAGTTAGTGTTTTAAATAGCGCTCTAATGTAAACAAGGGCCAGGCATTGGAGTTGAAAAAATAAATATATTTTTCAAGATAAATAACAGCAACCGAGGATTTTTTCCTAATAAAAGAATGCAAAGAGATGGAGAGAGAGATGGCGAGGGAGAAGAATAACACTCTCATCACATCCCCCGTTTGTTTTGTTTTCTTTTTGTTGATATTTAGAGAGAAGGAAAGAGTCTGAATCAAATATGAGTCATCAATAGCAACCCTTTTCCACACATTTCATCTGTTCTTTAATTTAAAAAATTAAATGTTAAAATGAACTATTTTTTAACTTTGTCACAGTTTAACAAACATTGAATTTAGCTATTTTCCTATATCCAGTTTTATTTTTTACATTTTCTGCTTGCTTTCATCATTTTTCTCAATCTAGAAGCTTACCTTGTGCCATAGAATAAAAAGTATTTGGGTTGTTTACGTAATTCCGTGTTTGTCATAGAGGGAAAAAAGCTAGAATAACAAGAGCGAATGAATAGAAAGCTTCGCACCCATTCTCACTAGCAGTTTTGTTATTTCTAAGCAAAAACAAACGGTAATTTCCCTTTTCCATCTCTCGTGTGACTAGGGATGGTGGCAAATGGGTATTATCAAATGGATGACTGGGATAGTGATGATGCTCGTTGTTTTCTCTTCATTTTCAATGTTTAGAAAAGGACGAAGAAAACAAATACAAGCTTCACTTCTTTGCATATTGTTTATCTTTTAAAAAAAGGAAATGGAGGGAGCGTAAACATAAATGAAACCCATTTTTAAAACTAAACAATTGTAATAATCATCAGTTTTACTTGATTGAATATAATCAGAAGATATTTAACGTTTTCCATAGCGTTTGTTTTATTTACACAAGTACTTATAAATAGGACTGTGTTTGTCTTTAATATCCTCAAAATCCACAACTTGAGTGAAACCTCGCTATAGTGAACTTATACTCTATAGTGGAGTAGATTTTTATGTTCGTTATGCAAAGAGTTTGTGTTTTCTTGAACGCCGGTGTAAATAATGAAAATAGCAAACAATATTTAAATTCGTCTTAATCAAGTTTTTAAACCTGGTTTCTCCAAGTGTTTTATTTTATTAAGAAACAAGGCTTTTAACAAAAACAGTTGGATCCTCTTCGTATAAATAAACATTTTTTGTACTAGAATTAAAATAATAACTGAAAAAAGGGGTTTACGGCTTTGTCCTACTTTTTTTCCTGTTGTTATTTTCAAAATATTATTTTCCCTTAATGAAACATTCACCAAATGGTCATTCTTTTTTGTTGTTTTTGAATTTCCTAAAACAATAAAGCCCCTTTTTTGTTTGGACAAAGGATAAATCCAGAATCAATATTAAAAATCATGTTTTGTTTTCATTTACTTTCATTTTGATGGAAATTTGAGAAAACATTCGTGTTTGTCCTGTGTGTAGGGAGGAAAATCCATCTCTTGAATAAACAAAAAAAATTATTTTCCATTATCCTCCCGCTATTTAAATTTATTGATTAAAAGTTAAAATGACCTTGAGTGAAGTTTAAAAGTTTTCCCTTTTTTCTCTCCTAATGACCTGTCTTCCTAGATAGGAAATATATTGCCGTCATTAAAAAGAGACAACCCCAACATTCACTTTCTTCCCCAGTAATCATTTTTATATTTTTTGATCACTTGATAGATTACAAAGTTAAAAGTTAAAAATATTCCAGTTAAACCCATTTCTTGTGTAAAACAGCAACAAAAAAGTTTTTGTAACTTTTTCCCTTAGTTTTGTGAAGGTACACAGTGGGAATGAGAAATGCTTTCTAATCATTCAGAGTTTCACGCGGAAACAAACCACGAACATCATTATTTCCATTTTTTACTGTTTCTTAATTTCTTTTTCTTTCCAGCTCCCCTTCCAAATGACAAGACAAAAGGGAAAAATATAATTAAAGTGAGCTCTGAAGGAAAAAACTGCGTGCATTGCACCTTCACAATTCGTAGTCAATAATTATAGGAAATTAATATGCGAAACGGCAACTTTTTTCCCTTGTGTGGAGGTTTTTTCGATTAGGAAAGAATTTTGTAAGAATTGGAATAAAAAAATTTAATAGGATCTCTCCTTTTCTTTTCGTCATGGGTTGATCGTCACGCTTTTGTTTTTTAAAGTCAGCTTAAATTAAAAAAGAGTAATTAGATTTTACATTTAACTCACAATGAATCACGCCATTTGCATTCCCAAGAGGGAAATTTAAAACGGTTTTTTAACAGAATACATTGTAAATAATAAATAACTTTTCCTGTATAATTTGCAAATATTAACCCGCTTTTTAAAAAAATCCCGGGAGAAAAGGAAGTAGTTTAAGATAACGCCGGTGTTTTTTTATGCAGTCGTAAATAAAAACTTGCTTCCTTTTTTAAATCTTAAATAGTTTTTTTTAAGATTCAACGTAGCGGAAGAAGGTGGGAAAAGTCAGGTTATTTTTAAGAATGCAGAAATTGTGAAATGGCATAATTTTCTACTTGTCGAGCAATTCCAGCTTCAATGGTTTCCCCCTCCTGCCGGGTAAAGATTTTTTGTGTTATTACAAAGCTTACCTTTAAAATGTCGCAAGAGTTTTTGAAATTAGAAGTCGTTTTGAATTATCCCAAGACGGTTGTTCATCTTGAAAGAATGTAGATGAGTAATAAATACATTTTTACAGCATTTAAATATTTCCTAGTTTACGACAGGGAGTTTTCTTTCTCAATGAACAATTCCTTAATTTCTCGCTTTTCTCCACTCTTCCATCCTTGTAACTTTCGCCTGAGCAATCAAGCGCGCACTTGAGAAAACTTTTTCCTTGGCAAAATCAACAACCATTTTAAAAAGATAAAATTTAAATGTAAATAACTTTTTGTTTGTTGTCCTTTCCTTCACTCACCTTTAAAATGGGAAAAAACCGTTAAAACCGTTGATGCTGACAAAGCTAAATAAAAAAACCACTTTATGTTTTCTGGAGTGGACAACTTGAAAAAATCTGACCGGCTTTTATCTTAAGAAAATACCCTTCCAAAAACCTTTTTAGTTTATTCAGTTTGGATAAATATTCATGTGAAACTTTTGTTTGCTTTCGTATTCAATAAAAAAGGGAAATCTTGATTTAAAAAAGTTTACTTTCCTTAATAATTTTAGAATTCTGTACCATTTTTATATTTTATCTGTGAGATGTATGAAAGATGATCTTTGTTCCCAAGAGAAAGAGTGAAAATGAATTCATTTGCATATGCACACATGTGAGCCCTGATGAAAAAATATTTTGTATAAAGAAACGAGGGGCCCATGCCAATGAGAAATTTTTTCTGAAAAGGTGACAGTTGCACCTTCACACATTGAATATTGAAAAAAAAGTGCCGACAATACAAAAAAACCTTTTCTAAAAAAACTTACGAAATTAGAGAGCTTCTTGTTTTTCTTTCACTTTTGATGTGAGGGTGAAAAAAGGTTGATGACGAGAATGTCGATGAAGCTATTTTATTCACCCTAGAAAAGTTTGATAGGGAAAGTGTTTACTCTTTTGGTAAGAGTTGATTGGAATAAAAAAGTGGGAAAGCCCCCATATTTTTCCATGTGCAAACGACCATAAAAGCAATTAAGTGCTTTTTTTGTTTACCAAAAGATACATTAACGATTTCCATTTTAAAATGGCGGGGTTTTTTTAATTAAAATAGATAAATCATTCGTTTAAATCTGAAGATTTGGAAAATATGTAATTCCGAGAATTGCAGATTGAAAGATACACGTATGGATTTGGTTTTGAATAAGCTTCATCAATTAGATTCTCTCTTGATTCCAGATTACGCATGGTGCAATGGGCACGAACCTTTTTCTTGAAATTGAACAGGGAAAGGGTTAATTTCATCCTCTGTTTGAGTTCTCCTAATGATAACGATAACAAGGTATGAAATTAAGCTAACAAGGTGATCAGGTGATGCAAAATTCAGAATCAAACAAGATTATTTAATTACCTTTCAATTGTTAAAATTTATAAATATTTACGTTAATTAGGCTAGATTACAATATTTCTTGTTTTTCTCTCAGAAAAAAAACTGGCTAAATTCTGAATTTCTCCCCCATCTCGGCACACAAAGCTTGTCTCCATTCATCAGGATTTTCTTATCTCATGTCACAGAATAAAAAAGAAAGTGGGGAGAAGTGGTTTCTTTTTCTTTTTTGGTTGATAATTTGGTCGTTAAGAATTTTTTAGGGCGTTGTTGCACAAAAAATGTTGTCTTGAGGCTCTCCCACACTTCTGGAATCTACTTAATATATTAAGCTTAGAAAACCTTTTTTAGTGTCTTTGTCACTTAAAAGTGGTTATGAGAAGTGGATCTTTTTATGTTGGATAAGCAAAAGAATAAACATTTCCGGAAGTAAGCCCCCGCTATTTTCATACCCGGTCAATGTTTAGTCCGAGGGAAAAGGGTAAAAAATCAAAAACTTTCACTTTTTCATTGTCTAAAAAAAAGATTAAAAGGTGGAAAGTTTTCCAAAAGCTTCAGTTTTTTCTTAGCTGTAAATAAAGGATACAAGAGCGTTCCGCCTTTTCCTTGTGGTTTGTATTGTCTCCCTAGTTTTCTCCCACCAGTTCCTCCCGTTCCCTCCATTTCTCGTTTTTCTTCCAAAGGACTTGTCCAAAGATAAGCTTACAATGTGTCGAGATTAATGAAGAACGTCGAAAGAAAAAAACCTTGGGCAGAGAGCTGATTGCGGTAAATGATGGCTAAACATGTTCACTAAACATTTACTCGTTCTCTTCAAAACTTATTTACTTCCTTTGAATTACGCAACCATATCATCAACAGAACTGAAATTAATCAAACCTCTTCCCTCTTTGTGGAAATCGACACGTTCAATTTATTTCTGAGTGGTGCTACCTGGCACTGTCCCTGACTCATTCTTAAACAAAAGATTATACACGATCCCTTATTAAATTTCCGCCCGTCAAACTTTTAATGGCGTTCTCAAGAAAGTACTTATCGTTTAACAACACAACAGGGAAATAATGATTTAATATGATTTCCTCTGAAAAAATCGAAAACCATTTATGACGTAATTATCATACCGTAGTAAACTTTGTAATAAACCCTGTAATTACTTTTCTTTATTGTACGCCATTAAATTTTAAAACTGCATCTGTAAAACCATTAAAAATTTATTGACTTTCACTATTTTTAGGCGCCTTTTTTTAGAATTTATTCACTGTTTATTTCCTTTTTTATATTTCAATGTGACAATTTTGAATTTCCCTGATTCAGCAACTCTCCCGCCAAATGGCTATAATGTCCTATCATTATTGTCCTTTTTGCAAGATAAGAACTGCTCCGACAATACCGTTTTGTTTTCAAATAAAAAACTGCTGCCCCTTTTCACTGGTCATTCCCGAGAAAACCTGAAAATCATCACATTCTTATCCATTTTATTTAAAAAATAAAAGGATCTCTATGCAGTTTGACATGTGTCGCGAGAAAAAAAGCATTTTTTATTTGGAGACGACAGCCGGCGTCACAAAGTAATAATCATACAGGGAGAAAGTGGGAATCAAGTAAAGTGGTGTAATGATATGCACAGCAATAAAAAACGACGTTCCCGACATGAGTCACTTTTATTAAAAAAACCTTTGAAATTGACAATGCCAGCTTGTGTTTAGTCCATTAAGAAAACTGATTTCCAAAGATTACCTATCAGATTGGAAAGAAATTATCATTCAACACCTTTTTTTGGCGTCAGCTTTATTTTATTTTAAATATTACGCGGGAATTTTAAAATTTAACAGATAATCTCAATTGAAAAAATCTCTGTTTTTCTCGCTTGTTTTTAAACTTGTGACGGTTGCTTTCCCCCAAATGTTTTTTGTATTTATTACAAGTGAAAAAAGGGGACGGTCACTAGCCTGTGTGGACCTCGTTCATAAATCTCCTGTCAATGTCCGCTCTTAGATAGCACCTTGCCCAAATGGAGAAAATGCGCTGATCTCTCCCTGTAACGTGTACATTATTACACGGTTATATTTCAAAAAGTCAGAAAAAACAGGGGAAAGTGAAGAAAAATATTTTACCCTGTTTTATTTAAACCTTTATCTGAAAGGATATTTGTCCTGTGAAAACGACAATCCATATGCGATTGTATTTTTTAATATTTTCAAGCTTTTCTCCTACTATCCAAAACAGGAGCTGCTGCTTTCTAAAGTGTTGAAATTGGGAGATGAATATCAAAGAATAGAGCTTGTTTAATCAAATTCATTGTCGCTCTGCTTAACCTTTGGCGTTGGTGAGAAATACAAAAAACTGTTGTTTCTTGCAATTATGTTTTAAACCTTGGGCCAAAAGGGGGCAAAGCGGAAAAACAAAAAGGCTGCTTTAAACTCGCAACAAAAAGGATTTTTCCTTATCTCGCTTCACTAATCAGCTCTTCAATCCAATTTCAATTGCTCTCCAGGGCCTTTTTTAAATTATAACGCAGTAAGCATTTATAATAAGCTTTGACAATTAAAGCTCTTTCATTTTTTTAGTCAAAATATTTAACATTTGACCTTGCAATTAAAGAAATTGTAAAAACTTTTACAAACTTTGAAAGTTTTACGTTTTGAATGCTCATGACAACGTATTTACTTGGTTTTAACAAGTTTTTTACAAAGAAGTTGAGCTTTGCTTGTTAGCGAAGCTCTTGAAAACCTCAGAAATTCCTTGAGGGAAGCCAGAAAATAACTTTGGATTTTTAATTTGTGTTTACCTCCGCCACCCCTTCATATTTTGTCTTTTATCTCTTCAAATCTTTTACACTTGTTTAGCTTTTGAGCGTTAAAATGAGCACACCAGTCAACATCAATTTTCTTTTGGGTAGCTTCTCTTCACACTAAAATAACTCCGGGATCCCAATTTCTCACTTCCGCCCCGGCACACACACTTCTCTGCCCACTGCACAACAAGCTGACAACCGTGAACCTTTTGCGGTCTCCCTTTTCATCTCAAAAAACAAAGACGTAATAACTGTCTAAATAAAATGTAAAGAAGCTCATCAAAAGAAGATTCAAAGATTTGTCCAGCTTTTGTTTCAGAAGAGAAATTGCGAGTGCTTGGCTAATTTTAAAGTCTTTCACTTGTGAAAATTTATAGAAAGTTGTGGCTTTCCTCGTAAAAGTGTTATTATTAGTGAGTGAAAATAAGAAAGTTGTAATCTTTTATCACAATAGCTCGCTCCGTAAGGAAGATAATTTCTCAAGGATTTGTTATTATGCTTGGATTATAAACCCGCGCTCTCTCCACTTTCTCACAAATGAGGCTGGTGTGGGAAAGCTATTAGTGAGCGGATGAGTGCACACCGGACAACTTAAAATTAATAGGGCTCCCAATTAATTCCTTGAAAAGCTAAGAATTTACTTTCTCCTAAAATTATCCCTTCCAAGATGCAAAAAAGAATTGACTTCATTGGGGAACCCCTGGTATTTAATCATTCACGTATCTTCCACTTTCCACTTGATTTCCGCTAATTCTTGACCATTTATTTCTCATCAGCTCTACCCAAACGGTATTCAAATCAGGGGGAAAACAATCACCAAGACTCAATATCTTCCCTTGGAGAATAAACTCTCTTGTTTTCCTTCAATTTGGCTGCTAATCAGCTTCTGAATAAAAAACTAGCCAAAACTAAATTCAATTTAGGTAAAAATTATTAAATTTGAATCCTCTGGAGAACTCAGAGTTTCTCTAACGAGATTTTTTTGGAATACTTTTAGAAATCGATTTTTTGCCCGATCTTTCTTGACCTGTTTTATGACCAGAAAAACGTAAAGTTTTTTATTTCCAGGAAATATTGAAACATCAAATCACCATCATTTTTACAGCTTTCTAAAGGTATAAAAATTGGAAAATACCGCAACATTATCCCATTTCAAACATTATCGTCAAATTTTGCTGGGGAAAATTTATTGAAAATTTTGTGGCGCTGTTTTGTAGAGAAAGCTATCATTATTTCAGAAAACAAAAAAGTGTTTATGTCGCGTTATTTCAAACTCCATAATAATAATGTATAACAGTAAAAAAAGAGATGTTTCCAGTGCCAGAAATATGGATGGAGAATATAAGTGTAATTTTATAGCTGGAATTTATTTCCAGACCTTTCCCTGCTTTTTTGGGGTGTTGAAAAAGGACAATTTTTGAGAGGGCGACGTCGATTGAAAAAATATGAAATATTGAAAGAAATGGAAGGGGAAGGAAATACAATTTTGGGAAACTTGTTACAATAAATATTACGTAATAAAAAATATTATGCAGATATTTTTTTGCGTTGTCTTTCAGTCTTTTTTGTTTTGCTGGACTCTAATTTATCTACACAGGTATTCAAAAGTTCCAGAGAAACATTTTAGAAAAATAATTTTCTGCAATTCCAGCCAAATGGACGAGGGTTGAGAAAATGCATTTGGATGTTTTTGTAAAGAAATTTATACGGAGTAAAAAGTTTAGAGGGTCTGTAAATCAAAGTGGATTTTGGACAAAAAGAGAAGGCTACTTTCTCCAAACTTTAGTTTTTTTCAATAAAAACCCCGCTCGTAAAAAAGTCAGTGTAGCAGATGCATTTGATAAAATTGAAAAATATTTATTTCAGCTTTTTCCACTTTTCAATATTTTGCCATACAAATTTCAGAATTTTTCTTTCTGTCCAGATCATTGTAAATATGATTATTTTAAAGGTAATAAAACAATTTAATAAAAACACATAAACACATAAAAAGCGAAATAAGTGAATTTATTGCAGTTAAAGCTTAGAAATATACGACCTTTTATTAAACGAGTTCATCATTAGCGCGCATCTAACAAGCTTTAAAAATTGTTTATGGCCAGTTTTTAAAACCCTCACGTCGGCACTTTCACTAAATGCCGGACTCTATTTTAAACAAAGATCGTCCCCTCGTGGCCAATTCGCCACGTTGTTTCGGAAACAAAGATAAACAATTTATTGAGAGGTCATTCTCAAATTGAAAGTTTTTAGTAAGTGACCTCCAAGCAAATAAAAACTCTCTTTATCACTTGCATTATGCATGATAAGCAATAATAAAAAGTGCACATGTTCCCTCCATCATTCCCTCCATTCCTCCCCCACGGTTATTATTACCCGAGAAGAGCATAAGTCAGCGGGGTATAAAAAAGAGATTCTTTTTTTCTTCTTATCCCTTTTTATTATGCAGAACGTGAAGCTGACACCGACTGTTGTTTTCGGAACTAATAATAATTGTAAATATTATCATAATGTGGGATGAAAGTTAAAAAACTCACCTTCTACATTATTACCCGAGGAGACAGGACGGTGATGGGCGAAGGTTACAATGAGGGAAATAAACGATGAGCTACCTTTTTTATCACTTCCTTTTCTTTTGTTTGGATAAAACAACTGAAAGGAAAAAGTTTTTTGACTTTGCCATAACGAACATTGTATCTTTTGGCCACCATAAGAAAAGGTTCATAATAGTAGGGTTTTACAAAAAAAAAATGATTTTTTGCGGTTTCTTTTTCCTTGAGCAGTTATTTAAAATAAATATGCAAAGGTATACAAGAGTTTTAAAAAAAGTTGAGGTGGAATGAGAGAAAGTCATAGTTTTAACGAGAGGAATAAAAAAAGGGAGAAAGGAATGATTGTTTAGTGGGTGGCTTGGTGTGTGGTGTTTTATTGAAGTAGTAAATGCAGGTCGCGTTTTTACAACAATGTCTCTTCTTTTAACTTTTTCGAAATGGGCCATCCTAAGCAAATATTTACTTGGGCTGTGGCGTTCCTTTTTAAAAAAGTTTTAGAGGGAGATGCTGCAATGAATGATAAGACGTTAAAATGCATTAGAATGATGTCAAAAGAAATAAAAAGGGATACACAGCGGAGCATTATGTGAAAAATATGGAAATAATATTGCTGCCGGCAAGGAAAACATCGCTTCGCATATGAAATATGTGATAAGGGAGAATGAAATGGAGAGTTTTTTTTCGGGTGCCCCGGTGAATACGAAATGGCCCCCCTTTCTTTTCGAATGGGACATGGTAAAAAATATAAAAACTGTGTATAATGGGGAGACAGACACGTCGTATAATATTCTGTGTGACAACGACGAGAAAAAACAGAGAGAGTTACATAAATAAAGCATAATAATTTCATATTATGTCCCCGTTCATCTCTATAAAAAATCTTTAGTTTTTACTCGTAATGGCAACCCCAACGGAAAAAGTTAAAGTACATTATTATCCTCATAAATGTTAGTTAAACCACAGATGAACAATTATTCCTTTCCCGCCAAAATTCTTCAATTGCCCCGTAAATAACTAATTTTAGGGAAAATAAGTTGCGAATTTATCTGCAGCAAATCAACCGTTGTAAATGGCATTTTTTCATGAAAAAATCGTAAATTGACATGGGAGGATTTTTTTTTGTTATTTTCATGTCAATAAAAAAAGGAAATAAAACCGAGATGAATTGGATTTTGATGAAGGTTGTTGTGATTCGCTTCATTAGCTATTTATGCGAACTCCATTTTCATCATCAAATCATCATCAAAACACATAAATATAAATTTACATAGACAAATCAGCCGTCTGACAAGGCTTATTTACCCTTGTTTTCCTATTTTCTCCATAAATTTTTAGTGATTGCATGAAAGGAAATGGATTGGACAACAAGAAATTCTTGATTGCTGGACAAGAAGGGAAAATAACATGAAAGCAGGTGTGCTTAATATGAAAAATAAGGCCAACGTTGTAAATAAAAATGATTATGGGTGGTTGTTTATCCTCGTTAAATATTCCATGCCAATTCTTTTTAAATTACAGTGGGCAACGTAAATTCTGCCTGGGCGGTAGAAAATACTTTTTCTACACTGCTTTTGCTACTATCGCAAACTGAATTTAAAACCAAATAGCGAAATATTTGAAAACTTGACAAATTATGTTTACAGGGAAAAAACGTAATTAAAAAAATGGTAAATTAATGAATTTGAAGCGTTATGTTCTCAGTTTTCCCAGTTTTTAAGCAAACAATTAGCTTTCTCATTAACTTGTTTTTTTGAACATAAGTAAACAAGTAAAACAAGCGCGGGGTCTTTAATTTTTTAATTTGTCATTTGACAACACAGCCACCAACAAAACAGGTCCAATTATCTAAAAAAAGTGAGAAAGCTCAAGTTACCTTTCCATCCATCATCATTATGTTTTTTTCCTGTAGCGGTGGTTTTCCTTTAAAAAACCTTTTATATTATTAAACACTGCCTTAATTGATGATGAATAATTTAGCAAGAATCTTGTAAACTTTAGACAAAATAAACACAAAAAAGGCTCAATTTCAGACTTTGACATGTTTTGTACATGGTATCATTATTTCCAAAGTACTTTGACAGCCTTCAGCCTCTTGTAAACTTTTTGATTGACTTTTCATTACAAAAAAGGTTCTTATTTAACACGCGATAATTCACATGTCGCCCCAAAACCTTTTTTTTAATCCTGTTTTGGAAATTAACAAAAAAATCCCCATATTTTAGTAAAAGTTGCTAATCTAAGATCTTTACCTTTTGTTGAATGAATAGCTGAATGGATTTTTTTTCTGATCAAAATCAAAAGGACAAGAATGTCCACAGTATTTTGTCAATTTCTTTTCCTGTCCTCAGTTAATTCCAGAATATAGACCGAGTTTCTCGTATTTCTCCTTTTTTCTGTGAGGAGGAGATTGTCCTGATTACAAATTTATTGTATTAGCAAAAAAAAGTTTGCCGGAGAAAGAAAGAGATTTCTATAGAAGGAAGTAATGTATGGAGTTGACTCTTTGGCTCAAAAGAGACTCCATTTTTTATGCTTTGTTTACAGATAAGAAAGTAGTGAAAGTACTGAAATATATTTTTGCTTTGATTTTTTTCCTTTTTTACCTTTTTTAATGGGAGTAAAAGTAAGCAAAAAAGAAAAGAGGGGGAAAAGGAATTTGTGTAATGTTAAACTGTCCTACAAATCAATATCTAAAAATCTGCTGACTTTTTAACATTTCACGGGAGAAAGCGGTTTTTTTCCTGAAAGTATCGTCATTTCGGGAATGAAATTGGCTATAAATCCTTTAAAAGAATCGGGGGAAACGTATGAAATGAGTGGATAAAAACAGGATTTTCGGTTTTTATATATTTTTTGCTTTGTTTGTGATTTTTTCCAGACACCTCCCTCAGTGAAGGCATTAAAGCAGCGACAAAAGGAACTCCAGAACGCCTCGTTGTACGAGGTTTCAAAAATGCGAGATTTAGGAAGTCGGGATAAAGAAGCGAATAATAATAATAATAACTCCGTGGCGAATAATAATTTAAGAAACGGGCAAAGAGTGAGTCCTTCCCCGCCCCCGATGCTGCCCACAGGGTCCAATTCGCAGTGCCTGCCTGTTTCCCATCAAAACTGTGCGGGCTCCGGGATGATGATGGGGCCGAATATTCACCAAATGCAGCAACTTATTCAACAACAGTTGGTCACCCCGGCCCAGCTCCAGTCCCTTATGCAACAACAAACTCATCTTTTCCAATTACAGGTAGAACAGGGAAAGCATTTTTGGGGTGTTTTGACACAATCCTAATGGATTTTGGGTTTTCTTTGTAGCAACAACATCAACTCGTGGAAATAAGCAGAAAACAATTAGAGCAAGCTTTACAGAATTTACAAGAGCAATTACAGGTATTTAAAAAAGAGGTTAATTAATAAGTAATTACCCTCGCTTAATTTATGGCTTTCTCCTTCTCCAGTTGAATCTTCTGCAGCAATCCCATTTAATCCAAAACGGTGATAAGAAGAAATCCTCAGGTGCTTTGCAACAGCTAGCGGCTCAACAGCATCAGCTGATGCAGCAGTTGCAGCTAACGCAACGCCAGTATTTAATTCAACAAGGACTGAACCTTCCTGGCGCCGTTATTCCAGCTGGAGGAGGTGGCGGCCCTGCTGGAAATGAACGAGGTGGAGGAACCAGTGGGGAGCGGGGCTCTCGGGAGGCCGACGAGAGAAGAGGTAAGCCACAGTTTTTTTGTTGCTATCCAACATCTTCATAAAAACACGTCAAAATCAAATGTCACTTTCAAAAAAACTTTTAAATTGACTTTTGAGAGATTTTGAGGCCGATTTCTTACTTTTCCTTCTGGAAAGGGGAAATATTAGAAAGTTTCCCACAGAGATTTTGTAATTATAAGTCATTTCCTTTTAAAAAACCATTAACAATTTCGTGGCCGTTTAAAACAAGGTCATTCTCAACGTTTTCCCAAGCTTTTTCTAGAACTTTCCGTTAAAATCATTGCGGTGGAATGTTTCATTTAAAAAAACATTTTAATAGGAATTCCTGGAGACCGGGATGAGGAGCGACTTCCCGGCCACTGGAAGGATAGTCAAGAACCGATGAATCCCTCTCAGCTGATCGATGTTCATCATCAAAATGGTGCAAGTCCAAAACATCACCTTCCAAATGGTAATTTTTAGTGGAAATCCCCCTCCAAAAAAAGGTGTTTTAAAAAACCTCCAATTTACTTTCCAGGTTTGTTTGGAGGAATGAGACGAGAAAGTGTGAATGGAATGTGCGGTGGTGACAGTGATAAAGGAGAACCGTTGGAAAAGTCATTGAGGGAGCAGCACCCACTTTACGGACACGGAGTTTGTAAATGGCCAGGATGTGAATCTGTTTGTGAAGAATTCTCAGCATTCCTCAAGTAATTTTTAATTCAGGATTTAATCGATGCGAGTATTAATGCCAATTTTTAAATGACGTGTTGGAAAAAACCCATTCAAAAAGGAAATTAAAAAAGAGGTTTTTTGTTTCAAAAAGATTTCTTTCAAGATCATTTAATTCTTTCTCTTGAATGTTGATTGTGAGGTTTCAGTAAAAAAGAAACTTTTGTAATTATTCTTTTAATGGAATTTCCACATGAGGAGTGATAAATATCCTGTGTGGGGTCCCTGATTGACAGCGCATTAACTCTTTTTTCCTTGATTTATTATATTTAAAAAAGAGAAAAGAAACACATTGAAAAAATAGAAAGGGGAAAGAGAAAAGAAAAGGGTTGAGATAAGAAACAGATTGTATTTTAGATTTTTTATCAGCAAAGTTAATTCGTTTGAGGAGTTTTTTTTATAAAATTGATGATTTTCTGTTTGGGATAGACATTTGAATACAGAGCACACCCTGGACGACAGGTCGACAGCCCAAGCTCGAGTTCAAATGCAGGTCGTATCACAGTTAGAGCTTCAGTTGGCAAAGGAGCGGGACAGGTTGCAGGCGATGATGCAACATCTCCACATGAACAAACAACAAAACATGGCTCACAGTCCACTCAGCGAAAGGGAGCGGGGTGGAGGGAGTGGTGGAGGGAGCGGTGGAGGAAGTGAAAGAATGATGCGCCCAGACTCCCCAAAGAATCCTCCCCCAGGGGTTAATGAACACGTGAGTAGAGAAATTAAATGAGCCACTCCGTTAACGAAAGGATTTTGGCTTTAAATGCTTTTCAAATAGTTTTGCTTTGGTCCTCAGAATCCCCAAAATTGTCACGGACCTTCTGCAAACGGGGCTCCCTTGTGTGGACCTCCAAACGTTGGTGCTCCAGGTGGTGGTCCGTTGGGGAAGATGCCACTCGGGCCGAATTTACTACTCCCTGGTCTCTCCCCCTCAGGACTTGTTTCCGCTGCGGCTGCAGCAGCTGCCGCGGCCGCTGTTGGGGGAAGATCCCCGGGTATTTTACAACCTCCCACTCCAAACATGACAGGACCTGTCAGACGACGTGTTAGTGATAAAGCTTCTCTTCCACTCTCTGGAGGTGAGACTCGCCTTTCTTCGCCATCTCTCAACAACTCAACTAACTTTCCTTTTTTCCTTAAAACTAACTTTCTTTTAAATCGTGATTACTTCTTTTTGGTAAAATAATTTTCTAACGGGTTGTTCATGTCAACTGATGTGTTTCTTTTTAACGCTGCTGACTGCCTAATAGGCCTTCCCTATCTGTTGGAGAGAGCAGGACTTGATGTGCAGCAAGGTGAGCATCCCCTTACATTTTTCACTGCACAACAAAAATTCCACTTCAAAAACGCACTTTCGCCGTTTAATTTTTTATTTAACTTTCATTTCTAATAAAACTGAAATAATTATCCCGCATTTTCCTCCGATTTTTAATTACTTAAAAACGCTTTCTCATCAACAAACGCAAAGAAAAAGGGGTTTTCCAAGAAAAGGAAGGAAACAACAAAAATTTCTTCCACACAGTGATCATCAATCATCATCTTTTTCCTCATAAAAACTTTCTCTTTGCATTCACATTTTCTTGTTTTTCATTTGGAAAAGATGAAGAGATAAAGATGATGACTGTGCTCTCCTCTCCATAAAAACGCCCTTCCTCCCATCTTCCACTTCTTCCCTCTCTCCAATCAAACTTTATTCAGAGAAAGAGCATCAAAAATCCTTGGTTTAAATCTTTAATAAAACGTTTTATGTTTGTGGCTAGGTTCCCTTGATTAAATTATTTAATTTCAAAGGGAAAATCAAGAAAGAAAGCTCAAAATCTAATTGGTTTCCTTTAAGATAAAATTAAAGAACAAAAACTAGAAACTCTTTAAAAAACAAAACTACGCTTGTTTATAATTATTATTTGGAAGGGCTACCTGTTTTCTATCTTTCTAGTCCGGCAATTAAAACGACATTCCTTTGAACAAATAAGAAAAGAGTTTTCTTTAATTACTCTTTAAAAAGAAAACTTTCTTTTGTTTTTGACTCTTCTTTCCTGCCTTTTTCCACCAATTGAGATTGTTCAAAGTAATTAAATTGAATGAAGTTAAGAGTTTGAATGGAGGGAAGGAAAAGGGGGAAGGTAGGATGTGGAGAAAATCATGTGTAGTTTTTTAAAGTGTTGTTGGCCAACATCTGGGACGTTATCAGTTCTTTGTTAATTACTCAAGTGTGGAGGAGAGTGTGGCTGTGGAACGTCGCTTAAAAGTTTAACGACTTCACCGTCCTCCCTCAATTTTCCAAGTATGGCAGTTGATGTTTCCTGTCATTAACAAAAAAGATGAAGAAGATGGGTCTTGGGAACTTTAAAGAAATTAGAGCAAATTATGCACTCCAGGTACTGCATTTCATTGCTTCATTCACTCCTCTACCCACAATGAATGCTAAACTTTCCCTTTCTGACGTTCCATCACAATTTCCAAAGCTCTCTCATCTTTTCAAAGATATCATCAACGCTAATTTTCTTTGTTCCCAACACAATTTCTCAAGATGATTGTCTAACAAGGAGGGAAATGGGGGAGATTATAATGAAATTTACTTTCATCAACACTTTCCTTACTTTGTTACGCGTGTTTTTTTTCTGTTTCGCGGTTTTAGTAATCTCCAACAGAACAGATTTTCAGGTGAAATTACACCAGATTTTTATAAACAAGCTAGATATTCTCTGAAAGCATATCCTTTTTCAAGATTTTAATGCCCACTTTGTTTTTTACTATTTTCACCTCTCTTTTCCCTACCGGAAATCAGTTTTGGAAGGACGTTAAATCCGTAAATGGTCCACTTAACGGTTTCATAAAAATAAGCGAGCTAGGCAAAAATGTAGATGCCAAGAAAGAAAAGAGTTTTTGGAAGGAGAAAAATGCATTTTTCATCCTATAAAACGGCTCCATTGAATATATAATGTTTTTATTTTTACTTCCTTTCCCTTCTTTCCCTCTGTTCCTCCAGGTTTCCTCCACTTTCTAGTTTCCCCCCTGCGCTCATGTTCTTCATAACGATCAACTTATTTGGTTGTAAAGAGTCGTTATTACTTGTTACGAGATTTTTTCCCATCATCATTTAATCGCTTTGATGATCACTTTGAAACAAGCCGTTTCCGTTTTTTATTTCTTCATTTTTTCCCTTTTCATGAAGATGATGATTGAGATGGGAGGAAAGAAAGAGGAGAGAGGGTATTTGAAATGTCGATTAGGAGGTAAAACACCGCATAATATTTACTAGAAAGATAAAAAAGGAATTCTTTAACGAGGTTTTTTACTTGGGTGCTAAATGGACTTGTAATGTTTGAAAAATGCACGGGATTTAAAGGTAATGGCAAAAAACCGGCAATTTTAGGACGAGTGATGAATAAAAAACTTTAAATTATCCCGCGCATCAACTGATAAGCTTCAAAGAAACTTTTAGTATAAAACTAGTACAATTAATGTTTAAATCCAATTTCCTTGTATTTGTGTCTATTTTGTTCAATAATTTATTTAATGACCTTGCAATAAAATAAATCGTATTTGGAAAACTTTATCCACTTTGAGTGGATCATTCATAAAGAATAAGAAAACGGTTTTTATTGTTATTCCCTGTGGCATCATCAGAACAACTTGATAGCGGTGATTATCACAAGATAAGCTGGGGATAAACTTCTCTAACTTTTAATTATGTTAACTTTATTCTGCACTATAAAAACCTTTCATTTTTTCAGCTAATGTAATTTTTTGTTGTTTTTTTTAGAAATCCAGAGAAACCGTGAATTTTACAAGTCGGCCGATGTGAGACCGCCGTTTACATACGCGTCCCTTATTAGACAGGTGAGTAAAAATCAGATTTATTGAGAAATTGTGCAGAGTCGATGAAAAGTTTTTATCTGGAAATATTCTTTTTAACCTTTTGCAGGCAATCATCGAATCCCCAGATAAGCAACTCACCCTCAATGAGATTTACAACTGGTTCCAGAACACTTTCTGTTACTTCAGGAGAAATGCGGCAACATGGAAGGTAACCTACTTAAAAACCTTGAGGACTTCATAAAACCTAAACTAATCTAGGTTAAGATAAAATTGCTTATGAAACGTAAAGTGTGTGATTAAAACAGTTAAAGTAGTTTTTTTAAGAAAAGTTAACGGCTGTTAAAAAAGAGCTTTGTTTCTTGTGTTTGCTTTGACTGGAGTTTCGGTTAAGATTAGCTAAGAAAAAGGGTTTTCTTTAGACAATATTGACTTTGTGAATGTGTAAACACCTGACACTGTTTACTCAAAAATGCAACCAATATATATGCAAATCTCGATGAATAATGTAGTGTGCTCCTGTGCGTAAAAAGAAAGCTTTTCAAATAGTCCGAAGAGAAAGAAAAGGATAAAAAAAGAGTAGATCTGGAGTTTTTAGGAGTGGGTGATGCGATACGGGAGAATAAAACGTGGGTAAATAATAGCTTTCTTATAAAACCATATTGTTATAATTTTAGATATTTTTATATCCATTAAAAGTTAAAAGTTGAGAAATAAAAACGGATCCAGTGGAGGATAAACAACGAGATAAAATCGGGGAAGACAAGCGCTGGGAAAAGTTGATCTTTTTTGTTATTTTTTGAATATCTTCCTGGCTTATCTGGAAAGCTACACTCGAATGAAACCTACACAATTCTTTTGTTGATTTCCAAGAACACGGAAAATATATTTTTCTAGAATAAACTTTTTCAATGGTAATTGTACGTGAACACGAAAGGAGAAAGCACTATTTCTTTTGTTTTTACTACTTTTCCCAAGAATTTTCAAACCTAAAAGCTTCCTATTGGAAACTTTTATTTTGAACACACTTTACGTTTCTAATTGCATAACATTTAAAAATGAAATTATGTAATATAATTTGGACAAACATGAGCTTAAATCAATTTAGAATTAGCTCCTTCGTTAACAAAGATAATTTACAGCTTTCAATTAGATTTGTTGATTAGTTTGTAGAGCAAAAAATGTATTTGCAATGAACAGGTATTAATTTGAGCTGCGGTGCTTGCACAAATTGCTATTGTTGAAATAAAAATTTGTTTGGCTAGTAAAAAAAATTAGAATTTTTAGAATTAAATGCTAAAAAAGCAAGCGGCAAGCTAAATAGTAGCGGCATGAAATATTTAAGTACAATTCAATCTGGAGGATGGATAAAATGGTGAGGGAGATTTTGTGTCCAGTTTTTAATGGAAAATTGGTTTCATCCTTTTATAACAAGATGGAATATAGGATTGATTTTTTTGTGGATTTTTTGTTGATGGGAAAGTTGTGTGTATTTTTGTAGAACGCAGTGCGACACAACCTGTCCCTGCACAAGTGTTTCATGCGAGTGGAAAACGTGAAAGGCGCGGTTTGGACGGTTGACGAAGTGGAATTTTACAAACGCCGTCCACAACGGTGCAGCACAGGGTACGTGAAGCAGCGACAAAAAATGCTTCGAAAATTAAAAATCTCGCTAGTTTTTGTCTCTTTCTCTCTATTTACGGACAGTTAACTTCCACAGTTAAATGTCTTTTTTTTAATCTCCTTTTTATAACTATTTACGGAACTTTCTCTTACCTTTGTGCTCTCCGGTTTTTTGACTTCTGCTTTCTCACAAATCTTGTACGCCACTTCAAATCACTCTTCAACTTTTTCTATTTTTAAAACTCTTTCTCTCTCAATTAAAACCTTTTTATACATTTTTACTCTCTTTTTAAATCTCGCTAAATCTCGCTAAAGTGTACATTTCTGTGTGTGCCGGAACTCAGGTGACTGCGCAAAAAAATCTTTTAAAATTCGCTTTGCTTTTTTAAACTTCTTGCTTAAACCGCTTTCGTAAACTAAGTAAAATGCCAGAAGTCTTCGACTTCCATCGCATCCAGGTACAATCCTTTGTCTTTTTAAAGCTTTGCATTTAGGACTATGCACGGAGTCCGATTTTAGACGGTCTTAAGCCCCAATTTCATGAAGATTCTGTGGACGGTAAAGCATATCTTTTAAAAGTAAGACAGTCTCATACAATCCCATTTAAAATGGTTAATCTCATCTTAAACTAGTTAAAAGGTAATTTAAGTTAGTCTTCAGACAAGGGCAAGAAAAAAAGGTAGATTTTTTTAAAAGAAAGGAATATTTTTCTAAACCGCACCAAAAACTCTTTTTCCTTGTCTTTTTCTCTGTTTTTCTCTCTCTGTATGTGTATCTGTGGTAATTAATTGTACAGAATGCGATCCGCACCAATCTCTCCTTGCACAAATGTTTCCAACGGTATGAAGACGATTTTGGATCTTTTTGGATGGTGGATGACGCGGAGTTCGTTAAGCGACGGCATTTGTCACGCGGTCGTCCAAGGAAGTATGACCCGACACCTTCTCCTTCTCCGTCATCCCACCATCCAGCAGCACAGTAAGCTCTTCTTGATGCATCTCCAAGAAAACAAGTGAAAGCTAACAATTTAAATGAATTTATTTTACTGTTTTACTTTCTTTTATTCAATTTTGTGTAGATTTTTAAAACAATTAGGGAATTATTAATAAAAATTAGGATTTATTTCCGAAAACCGTCCTAGAAAAATGGAATTAGGCAAGGAATATACTCATCAAGGGATTCTTTTTCTCTCTTTTTAAAACTTTTTAACTCTCTTTTTAACTATCTTTCATCTTTTTCTATCTATTTTATCTCTTATCCAACTTGGGAACCAAATGATCTAATTTTTAACTTTTTTTAAACCTTTTTAAAAATATCTTGCACGAAAGTCTCAAAAGAAGGGTTCGAAAGGTAACGGTAGCGTCAAGTCTGTACTAATTACGGTGATGGAAAAAGCTCTCAGGTACAGAAAAGATCATTTGGGGACCAATGTTTTTATATTTTTCCAAAAATATCTAAAAATTTGAATAAATTTGGAAAAATGTTTAAGTGCTTGAAGATCAATGATTTTAAAATTTTATCGTGTCTATGTTTCCTTAAATCTTTTCACGCATTTCAAATCTCCGCTTAATTTTATTAAAATTTTTGTCTTTTTCATCTAAATGTTCATCTATTTCTTATCGCACAATCCATTTTTATAAAATTTTTACTCTTTTTCTCTTCCGCTTTGTATTTATCGCTTTCTCTCGGATAAAACCGGAACTAAATTTTTAACCGTTTTGAATAACTTTCACAGGGGAATGCAATCCAAGAGCCCTACTTTAGCTCAGAGTCCAACATTGTACGGAGACGCAATAAATGCAAGCTTGCAGGTAGAATACTATGTATGCATCATTTAACTATTTAAATTAATTTCAATTAACTTGAAAGATGAAATTACGGCGGGAAGATTTAAACACTTTGAAATTTTTAGGCTGCACTGGCAGACAATAGTTTGCCGTATGTTGGGTCAGTAAACGCCGGGAGTGTAAGCCCAGACCAGGCGCCAATGTCCCCGATTGACTCCAGGTGAGTGCAACTCAAAATAACCTTTTAGTGGTTATCAAGATAAGATAAGCTAAACCATGACTTTCTTCAGGTCACTGAGAGGAAGCCCCGGTGGAATCAAACATGAAAGTACAAGTCCTCTTGGTGCGAATGGAATGCATCATAGTCATTTAGTCCTTGGCGGATTGGGGGGCCCGGATCGGGAGCGGGACCTTCGGGCTCATTTAAAACGGGAAATGGAACTTGCAGGAGAAATGAGCGGAAGCTATGGAGTCTCCTCCGATGGGGAATCCATCGGGAGGGATGATCACGACGATCTCTTGATGGAAAAACATGAAGACCTCGCGGAAGATTTGTCTTTTACTTCCTCCTCCCACACGACTGCCGATTCAAGTCGACTGGACCAATAGTCTCAACATTTTCTAGATTTTCTCTTTTAATCACTCCTTTTAACAAGATTATTAAATTTATACTTCAAAAGGAAATCATTCCAACTCTTTTTTAGGTAAACCAACCTACTTTGCACGCTGTTTACACAGTCAACTGTTAAGTAATTTTAAGGAATTAAACAAGGGTCGTTCTCACTTTAGATTTTATCAATTGTTGCAAAAAAAGGTCCTGTTTTAAACGATTTTATTTTGTTACTCAATACGTTATGTAATCTTTGTAAATATTGTTATGTACAAAAAAGTTTACAAGTCAACTTTGTTTTTATCAAAATAATAGTTTATTCCAATGCGCGACTAATGCAGAAATAACGTATCATATAAATTAAAATGTAAGTTAGAACCAAAAGGGATTTTTGAAGGATTTGTAGTTAATTTTTACAGCAAGTGAATGTAGCAATTAAAAATAATAACTCTAGCATAAAATGTAAATGAGTCATCAATCAGTAAGTTTTAAACCGCGAAAACTAACGATGTTGAAAACGTTTGCAATACGTATTAGTTTTTAAGTAAAAATATACAATTTTACCAGCACCGAATGGTTTTCAATTGTTAGCAATTTAAAAGGAAAAAACTAGATCTCACTTCACTTTTCTTTTTCCATCTGAATAGCATTTTACAAAATGTACATACAGGACTATGCTAATTTTAAGAACATTTTTGTGCTATCGTAAACATATTCAATAAAAACTAATTCGCCAGGAAAAAAGCAATCATTTGGAGTAGTATTTATACAAGAGAGAGCTAGAATCTCTTTAAAAATAGATTAAAATTTCAGCCATTTGTCAATTAAAGAACACGTTTCAGATTTAGATTTTGTAATAAAACTAAAGCCACCTAATAGAGATGATCCGGTAAATTGTAGCCAAAATGTTAATTGTGAGTGTATAAAACATAAAATTAGATAGTTAATTCTTTTTTAAGCGTTTCATGTAAAATAGTGGATATTTAAAGGTGAAAAATATTGAGGGTACTATCAATTATCATTTAAAAAAATATAAAATACAACGAAATTGCTTTTAATCCAATCATAGCAACCCCTTTGTAACTAGTCTACCAACCAAAATTGTAAAGATGTTTACTTTACTGAACTTTTAGTTAATTAGTAATTTATTTATGAGGAATTTGCTTAAATAATGCAATTGATTTTTTTAGGGCAAAAGGAAACAAAACTAACGACTTGCTTTGTACATTGTCAAAAGTAATTTTAAGTAGAAATGTATTAGCGGTTTAAATACCTGTCGGAATATTTAATATTAGTCTCTGGAACTTAATTGTAATTGTATTTAAAATATAGACTACGTTACCGTGAATAATGCATAATATCGTTAGCATTTTTAGTACTAATTAGAAGGTAAGACGAAAAAAATCAGCTGTTTAACTAGTCGTTAAGAGAAAGGTAAAAAATCGTAATTTAAGAGTGTTTAATGTTAATTGAAAGCCGTTTGGTACTTTCTCTCTCACTTTTTTCTCTCTCTCTCTTTGTTGGGCTCTGCTGCCAGCATATCTAGAATTTTAAATAAAAGTGGCATGGTTCTCAATTGATACTCAATTAAATACTGCAGTTGTTCTTAATTATTTCATCAAGTCATTCTGTTGCATAACAAATCAATCTGAAGGAATGTGACATCCTTTCATTCATTTTTATGACAAAACTTATTTTTTCGTAGAAACCTCCACCTGAAACTAATATTAATTTGTTGACATTGACTTGTAAATGACTCATTGGATTTCTAATGCTTGTAATTGAACTGCTTCACAGTACTTCCCAAAGAGATTATTTTGCAGGTATGTGCAATAGAATTATCATATTATCTTTCTCATCTTAAGACATAAATATAATACCTAATTTTTAGTTCATGAAATCATTTGCAATCTCAAGTAAGAAAAAATAGCTAATTTCAATGCAAATAAAATAAATGTAGACTGCTGGCATAAATATGTTACCATATATAAAGTTAAACATTTGACTTTGTTTTACGGGTTGGCCTTGACCACACTAACAGCATTATGGATGGAATTTACAATAAAGTTGAATTATCAAGCTATTTTAAAAACAATTCTGATTTCATTAGTAAAATTAATTGAATTGACATGGAAATGAAAAAAAGTTAATTACTAAGGTTGCAATTGATACTGTAAATGTAATGTAATGAATAAATTTATGAACAACAAATACATGAAAAGTCAAACTTTGTATTATATACTTTTGTCAATACTTTTTATTTTCTTCGTATTCAATAAATTTGTGCAATAATTAACCCAATTCTTTACATTTTACAAAACTATATATTATATCTTACAATTAGCTTAACAAAGAACATGTTTGTTTGCTTAACCCTGATGCAAAAAATAACATTTTTATAAACGAATACCCAAAATTAAGAAAAATGCATTTAAAGCTTAAACTAAAACTACCTTTTTTAGTAAACTCTAGGAAGACAGTAAAGGAATTTAAAAATCTAAATAACCAAATAAAAATCGTAATTTCATTTACCGTTCGCTAATTATATATCTTTCTAAGGTGCGCGAAGTATGTTACCAAGTTAAAGACAGGGCCTTCCAACAAAAAAAATCATCCATGCAGTAACATCATTAATTATTATTGCGGTAACTACTCAAGTACTGACATGAAGAGACTCTATTCATTATATTATTATCCATTTGTCATTTTTATCCATTGTGCATTTTTTCGTAGTAAAGATATTATGGCCAAATTAAAGTACTCTTTTGTAAAAATGTGACTTCTCTTTTTTAAAAAGTACAAACCATTTCACTCTACTTTTACCGAAAACTTAGAATGGTCCTTCATTTTTTATGTATGAATTAATTTTATTCCATTTACCAACCTCAAGGTACGATTTTTGGTGTCATACAGAGAAGATTAACATGGTCCCTATTGGGGTATTGCGGGGAGGTGTAAATACCTAAAAACTGGCTTTTGTAAATAAATAACTGCAATTTTTGATGTGTGAGGGTTAATTTCCCCCCTCACCACCCAAGCTACGATTTTTGGAGACGTACAGAGAAAATCAAAGAAAGTGTGGCCAAAGGCTCGTTGATATAAAATAATATTCTGCGTGCACGACTACATTGCGCAAACACCGCACTTTGAATTGCAATTTATTTTATTTTAAAAGCCTAAAATGGTTTTAAGGAAAGCTTCGAGATCGATTTCACAGTCCACCCATTATAAAGCTTACAATGTACTTCCACTTTTTTCTTATTTGAAACTAGTTTAGCTTGCAATAACCTTTAAATCTCCAATGCATTAAGGCACTAAAACCACTGCAATACATTTGCAGTTCATCATTTTGCATGAACGCATAAGAATCCATTTTACGAAATGCTTACATTTATTTACGTCCTAGTTAGTCCCATTGAATCCTGTTTTTTAAAATTTATCTTCTTAAAATCTGCAATACTTTTTACATTTTAACTTTGCAAAAGTTATTACCTACATAAATAGCATCTTAAATCCTACCTGATGTAAAAATAATTGCATTTCCGCCATTAATAAATTATTTTATGTTGGATTTTTAATTTCTAATCCATCAAAACTTCCAGTAGCTTTCGACACCGATGCTTTATATTCTGGAACGTATATTTTCGAGCTGCACCTTTTATTCAAATCCTATTCACATATCAGATACATTTTAGCAAAAACTTTTAAAACATAAAATCTGCAATACCTTTACAGATTTAAATTTGAGACTAACGTCATAAATCAGTCAAAACTGCTGCAGCAATAGGTCAAACCCAGCAATCAATCGAAAATTGCATTTTATTGCCAGCAAAATGTTAATGAAAAGGAAATTTATATTTTATGATAAAAAGTTTGATTGACGTACACTATCAGGCTAATTGGCAATTTGTTTTCAACATTTAACTTTTACTCACTTGCTGTCAAGTTTGGAAATTTTAATAAACCTTTTCAAACTTTGCTCTTTTTCGAACATAAAAATCAGATCATCGTGCAGATTGACAATCGTTTCACGCAATGTCATAATAATTCCTTATTCCGTAACCACTTTAAAATACAATCCAAAACTCAAATACTCTACAAATACATATAAATAAAGTCTGCCTGACGTACCTTGTCAGGCAAACTTGGAACTAGCATTTAGTCACTTGCTAGTGAGCATTTTAATAAACGTACACAAACCTTCAAAATAAACAAAAACCTTTAACTTTGTTTAATCTGTAAATGCAGAAGCATTACTCATTCCACAGAATTCATTGTAAAAGTACTTTATTTGGTAAATAGAAGAGGACCACACCGAATATGAGAAAATCTCTAAATACCCAAATAAGAATATTAATTTTAATTAACTTCTTTTAATTGTCGGTATAAAATAATAATCAGCGGGCACGACTACATTGCGTGAACGCATCTCCCATCTCCCACATCTTTCAAACTTTCTTATTTAACTTTCAAATCTGCAGTGCATGGACCTAAAATGACTGCAATACATTTGCAGTTCTTCAATTTGCCTGAACTCATAGCAATGCTGTGATTTTGATTAGTTTCATATTTCGTCTTCAAATTCTTTTAAAATTTAATCTAAATTCGTATTTTCTCTAAAACAACCTATTTATTTTTCCTGTTATGTCTTCGACAGCTCTTCACTATTTTCACTCTGTACCTTTTACCAAAATCTTAATCACATAGAATCTAGTTTAAATTTTCAAATCTGCAATACATTTTACAGATTTAACCTGGTCAGACTAAATAATTATCTACAACTTACGTCATAAATACAAAATGGTGAAAAATAGTGTATTTCTGTCATTAATCAACTACTCAATATATCATTTTTATTTTCCAGTAAATCAAAACTTCTAGTAGCTTTCTGCACCGATACTTTATATTTTGAAACGTTGATTTTCGAGCTGCACCGTTTACCCAAATCCTATCATGTATTAGATATATTTTAACAAAAACTTTAAAATTTGCAATACCTTTACAAATTTAAGCTTGACAATGTCATGAACCAGTCAAAACTGCAGCTGCAATCAACTAAACAGACTCATTTTACGTTTAAATACTATTGATATGTTTTTAAATGCTTCTTTTTCAACGGAAAGCCTTCTTAAACTTTGTTAAATTGATAGAGGAGATGCTTACCAGAATTACATTGTCTGGAAAAACTGCAATCAGCCTTTAACAATTTTAAAATAGCTATTATTTGTACATTCATTCATGGACCTACACCAAGATTAATCAGGAAATGACCCAGGCATGGACTGGAAGTGTCCCAAATCTATATTTGTACCTTGCTTGAAGACAGTTTAAAACATGTAAATCAGACACCAATTATTCCAATTCGTATAAATCATCCCGTACTTTAAGATAAATAAAAGACTACAATATTCGGGAAATGAAATTTTATGATTACAGTCTGCCTGACGTACATGCTCAGGCTAACAGTTTGTTCTTAACATTTGTCTTTTACTCATTTGCTGTCAAATATTGCAGGAGACAGAAAATGAAGGAACTTCTTTTCATTCCTTTTACTAAAATACAATCGTTAAATATTATAAAATACTAAACGGCGGATACGACTACCTTGCATAACCACCGACAAATATTATTTGAAACTTGTCAACGCCGCTTTCAAAATATGTTTTAGTAATCAATAATAATTCAAAATGATCATTCAAAATGCTTCCATCATTCAAATTCAACTTTCCCAACTAAAGCCTTTGCATTTCCTTAATCAAAAAACAATTTCCTTTCACTGTTTACATATTTTGCTAATTTTAAAAATTAGCAAGAATAATTTTGGAAGAATGTCAAAAATTTGCAACAATGTACTTCACTAAACTAAAACTACGTTTTTTAGCAAACTGAAGAAGACAGCAAAAAATAACCAAAGAACAAAATAATAATCATAATTTCATTGAACTTCAATTCTTGGAATAAAATAATACTCAGCGGGCACGACTACGTACCGCACACCTCTAGCATCTTTCAACCCTTCTTATATAACAGTTTGCTTGCAGCCGGTTTGAATGTTTTAAACCGGACACTATTCATTTTATGAAAATCATAAATTTGTAAAAGTTGTAAACGAATTTATGCAAAAACTCACAATATCTGTATTTAACAACTACCAAAATATTAAAAAACTGCCAAGGGTTCTGCAATTTATGTTTTTAATTTGATAAAGTCTTCCTGACATACATTGTCTGGCTGACCAAAACCTAGCTTAATATTTCTATTAGGGTAAAACGACAAAACTACAAAAGTTAATACACTTCTATAATGATGTATTAAATCCTAATTGTACTCTCTGTAATATGATGGAATACGAAACTGCTCAACATCTAATAAGGCAATGTACAAAATATAAATTAATTAGAAATACGTATTTAACCATGTAAATATTTTTTTGAAAATAAGGAAAATATGCTAATGTATTTATTCATTAAGCAAGCAATCAGGTTACGGAATATTTGTCACGAATTGTAATAATATGAAATGTAATGTACTTATTATAAGATTGTACAGGCGAAGGCGAAGGCCATATCAATCGATAAAAATAAAGACAAACTATCTATCTATCTAAATATTTCTACCAATTGTTAAACGGTGGCTACGACTACATTGTGTAACCGCCACTCGCCTCTTCACATCGTTTTAGACATTCAAAATTTTGGACTTGCACTCATTCCTTAATAGTCTAAAGTTGTGATAATTATTGTAGAAAACTACAATAATTAATTTTAACAATGTACTATTAACTTCCCGTGGATTCTTATTTAAAATCAAATGGCACTTTCCCTAACCTAAATCGTCAGTGCCTTTAACTGGCTTGTTCCAGTTGTGGTAGACTAACAATTAGAGCATTTAGGACAAGACTTCACGAAAATTCAAATCCTACCATGCAGTACACTAGCATCAAAGTAAAATGATTCAGTATCTAAATTCAACATTATATCGACAACGCATACATTTGCGTAGCCGACCCATCCCCACTTTTCAATAAAATATTAAATTTTTAACGAACATATTAATAAAAAATGAATGCGCCCTGCGTAATATTGCAATTTGGAAAACCTTTTTTAAAGGAATATATCCAACAATAATGAAGTCCAATTCAAAATTAAGTATTCGCCATTGCTTCCCAAGGAATCTCAAAGGGACACACGGAAAACAGTTGTGGTTGAGCTCGATAGCCGTACATTTCGCTACGTCGAGTTTTTTTTAAATTAAACTAAACACACTTCCTTTCAAGACAAAAATTAAGAATCCAATAATGAATTACCATTAAGCACTATTTAAACAGATATAAATGACTAGCATACGCCTACTTTACTTTTACGCATACTTTTTAACCTAGGTTTAAACCTGATTGCTCACCATTTGAGCATAAAAATTTGTTACCGTTGAAACCGTTATGCTCATAAGCTGAGCAAGTTGCTATACAACCGTTTGAGACGAAGTGCTCATAAGCTGAGCTCCTTAGAAACAAACCTCAGAAT
>JAANSO010000068.1:0-87297 GCA_036507315.1 Lepidocyrtus fimetarius | reverse complement strand
GACCAGAATGTGCTGCGTGCGGAAAAAATTATGACAATTCTCGATGACGATTTTGGGCGTACAATTTCCACTATGTTCGGCCCCTGGTAATCTTGATGGCTAAGATTATTCACACAACGGGTAAAAGGAAAGGTAAGCCTTCAGTAAATTAAAAATGGTTGCAAAAGATTAGCATTTTATATTTTAGTGACTCGACAAATGTGGAATGTTATTTCATATCTTAATTTTGCTGCAAATAAGGATAAATGCAAAAGCCACGATGTTTAAAACTTTCTAAAAATGCATTATAAAAGTAATTTTTTAGAAGAAACACCTTCCATAGAATTTCCTTGAAACTGAAACTATTATGACAAATCTACCAAAAATGACTTTTAAATGTAAAATAAAATTTGCGAGTAGATTCAGAAAACCGTAAATTTGAAAATGGCATTGATATTTTAATGCAAAGTAAATTTACATAACGGAAATGTCATGTCAATTGACTAGGAATTTAAAACGTATAAAAATTGTATTAAAATGAACTAACACATACTGCTGCTGCATAGATACCTTCATCTGTTGTTTTTAAACAATTTTGTCACAATATTTGTACTTTACTACTTCCGGTAAGGTATGTCAACATTCATTACTCCAGTCAATATCAACAGCTACAATCTGTAACGAGTGTAGTTCCCCAAAAAATGTAAAATTTGAAAAGTCGGGTTCCAATATATTTTCGCGGAATAATATTCAGTATTGATTTTTCTAACTTCATATAATAGGATTTAATGTTTTGCTAATTTTAAATCTCATCAAAGATGTTATAAATAAAATGTGTTGAGCACACGATTTTGTAATAATAAAACAAAATGAGTAGAGTTTCATGGAATCGCATACTTGAAAACGATTTAATTTTATGAAAGTCAATTACTCGCCTGAACCGTTTTTGCTGAATCAGTTCTATGAAATAATTCTATAAATTTTATAAGTCCTATAAATGGGGTAATGTGAGAAATAAATCCTATCCATATGTCAATGAACGCAAGATAAAAGACATGATTGAATTTTTAGCCTTTTGAATTTAAACACTAAATATTATATCGGAAGCAAGGTGAATTCATAATGATTTCTATGAAGATATTATGTTCCCTGTTTTAAGTAAGTTTCTGACCAATCTCAATGGTCATTTACTAATATTATAAATTCGGTAATTGCCAACATAATTTTTCAGAACAAATGAATTGTGGTACTAAAACAAATACTATGGTATCTCAAATGTTCTGACGAGAGATTATTACAATTATATAAAATATGTTTAAATACGTTGTATCTTGAGAAAGGAGTATCAGGGGAAACTTTATAGCTGAGCAGCCTTCACAATGTATGTTGTAAAAATTACACATGTGTGTACAGAGGATCCTTTAAGAAGTATAATTTGTGAATAAAACCCTCTTATTTTAACCTAGATATTTATTACTAATTTAAAAAGTGCTGTGGATAAAATTGCGCTTTGGTTTCATCGTATACGACGGTTATATGTTTGAGTGTCGTTATCAAATATGGATCTGCTTGACTAACTTTGGTTGGAACTACAACCTAACAGTTTACCCATAGTAACAACGGATTGATCAAAAACGAATGTCCGCATAGGTCATATATTTCTAGCATTATTATCTTTGATCTAAACTGACTTTATTTCCAAATCCTCGGCATCAGTTTAGTTAGCTCAATACTGACAAATTCTAAGTTACAACAAACTGCTTCTATTTTCTTATTTTACATTGAGGTAGGAAATTCGGCGTTATAATATTAGATCATTATTTAATGTTGAGCTTCAATCGGGGTTTTTATAACTCATATTCATGAGTACTTCCAAAGCAAAAAACTAAAAAAATCAAACTTCAACTGACAATTTGTTTTATTAGTTCAAGCCAAATCTCCGGAATAATAATTTCATATAAAAAGACGAGTGCATTGTGTAGCTGTAGATGTAAGTAGTTGGTTAAATAATGCTTAACTAGGTAGATGTGATCAAGGTACGTTTTGTTATCTGTTAACACGGGAAAGGAAGGAAAGTAAATAGGTTTGTTGATGGTCCTCCAAAGTTGGAAGATGAATGGAAATCTTTTAAAAATGCTAGTCATTCATCGACGATATAAAATGTTTCTACAATTATTCTCTACAATCAACCTAGCTGTTTTGTTTAGAGAGAATCTAAAGACCATATTATCCTTATATCAGCATACTGATTTAGAAATCAGACTATTTGTATGTGAAACATTTGAGTGGACCATTCCATGTTCTATTTTACCTCAGCTTACAATTATAGTAGAAGTAATAGGTGGCTGGTTTTCTTTAAGGGAAGGATTGATGAGTTCCGAAAGTTTATTGCATTCGTTTTTCATTTGTGAATTTCGCTTTCCTTGAACGTGGCTATTTCTTATGCCGAAGTGAGTCCTACAAAATCTAGCTATGCTGCTGTCTCGTGGCAACCGAAAAAGATAAATGGCTACACACCCATATTTTTAAAATCGTCGACAATTATTATGTCACATGATCTAAACAACGATGAGACTATTAAAAAACATAATAATTGAAAAACACAATTGTAAAAAAACGAGTTTCTTTAAAAAATCAGGTATGTGTATGTTAATTAGTGTATAAACTCATTAAGAAGTTGGTAAGTGTAAAAATTTGACATATTACCATCATCATTATTATGCGTACTTCCAATATTATATAGTAGTAGTTACAAGTATTTACCACAGTGTGTCAGCAATCGCATATTGAATATTGACTTGTCATTTTTGTTTCAAAAAATGAATTAATACTCTCACTGATTCTTACAATTACATCGCCAACTAATCTAATCAATTTATACTGATCTTATCAGTCTACCTGTTAGGACTGATTTACTGATTGATAACTCCTCATTTAAGTGAGAAGGTAATTTTCATGACATTAGAAGTTTCCTTTCTTAAAATTGTAAACCTATGACTCAGATTGATTTAGAAGATAGTTTAAGTATACACCTAATATATGTACAGTTTTCTCATATGTATGTCATGTTAGCGGAGGGACGAGAATTCTTATAACCCGCATTATTTTATTATTACACCATTTCCCAATTGTAACGACGATCCAGTGGAAATACATAATATCATGTTTTTAATATTAATTTTTATAATCCTTTTGTTCCTAATTTTTTCCTATTGTTTTCACTGTCTACTTTATAAAATAGGAAATCCTTATATGAAGAAGTCGTTAATAATCCGTATAAATTTGTTCTTTAAATTTTTATTCTTGTAGACTAATTATTGCAATGTTATTGGAAGATTTTTTATCGCTCAATGCGTAGCTGTAGTAAATGTTTTAAAGGAATTGCATAGATTTCACAAATTAACAATTTCATTTCTTTATGATTTTTAGGAAAAGAAAGAAGAAAAAGACAATAACTTTTCTGTTATTATAGCAAGAAGAACGGAAAGTGCTAAACTTACTAATAAAAGTATAGATTTAGGTTTAGTGTATATGAGTGATTGCTGTTCTTCATCCTTATTACCAGCTTCAAAGTCATTTTATTGTTTGCTTCTTTGTTTAGTCAGGTAATTATATACCACAAAATATGTTCTATCCGCGTAACGTTTATCGCTTTTGTATTCCTACATATAGTATTTCATCCAAATCTATACTTAATTAGTGCATATAATCAACGATTATTTTATAGATGGTCATTAAAAATGTCTTGCAAATTTTCTAATGCATCAAATGACATAATTGGCTATCATCATTTTCAGGTTCGAAAGTGATTATATGAATAAATAGTTTTAGAGCCTTATCACTGAAACGATTAATATCATTTCTGCTTCAACCCAACAAAACAAACCTTAGTATTTCAGTTCAGTAGGACATTGTCATAATGTAATATTATATACATTCATAAAAAGATATTTAGTACCCGGTTTAAAATAAAAAACAATTGGGATGCTCCTACTGTAATTGCGCCAGTTGTACATTTCTCGCCTCTGCTTGAAAATAAGAACTAATGGGATTATTACATAATAATATAATATCTATTATTATATCACTTTAAAACCTGTATCATTCCTGGTAACTTTCACCATTCCCGCTTCTCATCTGCCTTTTTTAATGTGACAGAAAAACGAGACTTAATAAACACAATAGTGATAAACAGAGACGACGGTGAATATGCAAAGTAGTAGTTAAGTAATATCTCTTGACTGTACTCTATCACCTTTCTATTCCTCCAAGAAAAAGATAAATACACTTCTGACCAGCGTATTTTCTGCACGTATAATATGTGTAGGTATGTTTATGTCCTTATTTATTATTTATAGTTTCTTATTAAGTTGGAGGAAGTCTTCAGAATTTTATCAACATCAAATGTTTTATAACAGAAACGTGTAATGTATCGATACGTATGCAACTCTGGAATAATATTCACCTTCCGGTGATTCCTCTATTACTGAATATAATCTAATCAAATTGTAATAAATATTCTCCTACAATGAGAGAATCTTCACTACAGTACTAATTAAAGTAACATTGTAAACTATTATTATAGTGTAACCTTATTTGCGTGGATAATTGAGTTCCTCCATGAATCCCATTATTAGTTAATATATAATGACTTGGTTTTTATGAACTCCGTTTTCCCAATTCTTACCACAGCGTTTTCGGCCACTTCTCTTGCCAGATACTTATAGAATTTGCTTGAATTTTTTACACCTTGCATGGCTGACGATGCTGAGGCTGGCGATGTCAATGGAACATGAGTTGGGAGGACTGGATTAATGGTATCCGTTCGTGAATGCGGCAGGTATTAGTGCCCCCTATAATTCATAAGCCAGGAAAAAACGTTATAGAAATGGAATGTACATAATTAGTTGACATTTGGAAGCACTTAGCAAAAACGACTGGACATTGTCAGTTTACGATGATGATAAACATGAGAGATTTTGATGTTTTGTTTGTGTTGAGGCAGAAGCAGTAAATTCATAATATGCAAATAAGACACAAATATACAAGCAGCACAAAAATAATAACAAATGATAGTCATATAATGGCATGGCTATATAAAATATAAAATCATTCATACAAAGAAGCTGAAAATCAAATTGTTAATAGTTAAACTTACAGCAACAAAATATAAAATGTATAATATACTTACAATTATGTGGAAGAAGCAATTTGGGTGGGCTATCAATGCAAGAAGCAACCTTATAGTAAGCTGTGCAAATTAAAATACAAATTAAAACCACTAAAGCCGGGCTAATTCAGTTAAGAGCTTTATAGTAATATTGGGGATCAGAGCTGAATAAAAGTCTCCTGGTATTAATATTTTTTCCAATCCATCCGGTGTTATTGAAAAAACGAAAATCGCATATTATTGAAAGGCTTTAATTGGGAAACCGTGTCTCGACATGTACCAATAACAGTAGGGTTTAAATTAAATTTATATCCTCATTACACACGTTTGTATTTCTCGTTTGTAATTTTTCATTGCTCAATAAATCCCATTACTCGGCAACAAAGCACTATTTTTACAAAAAGACAGGTAAATAATTAGCATGACTAGTTCCATTCATTCTATCATGAATCATTATCACTAGATGCTATTTATTTTAAATTTACGTTTTCCACTACTTTTAATAACTTTTGATGAGAAGAAAAGGATTTTGGATTGAATTTGTGGGCATAACTTTTTAAAAATAGGAAGTACAAACAAACCTTTGGCCGATTAGTTGGTTGTATTTTGAACAATATCGCCGTAAAAATTGTTAAGGTGAAATGCTTTTTAGGAGGAGTAAAATGCAAAAGCAAATTAATTAGATGCTAATAGCTGTAAACAATACAATCACATGGGGTGAACGATTTCAAAGCGCAAAAAATGATGAAAAAGCAAAAAAAAAACAATACAACGAAACATAATACATATAAGATTAGACTTACTTTACTACTATATAAATTATTAAAACTGTAACTGTTTCAAAAGACAGCACTGACATATTAAGTATTATACTACAAACATTATATAAAAATTTTAGTTTTAAAATTGAAACATTCAATCTTGTATGAATTCCAAATTTGAAGGAATGGAGCAAAACGTTGTTAGTTACTTAAATAATTAAAATCCTTCACGTTACACTAAAACACCTATTTAAAAAATATTATTTTTGTGCTCCATTTTCTATCACCTACAAGCTAAGCAACTCAAGGTTTAGACAAAGAAAAAAGTAGTAAATACCTAACGTTACTCTAACCTAGAACAGACTATAAAACACAGGTCAAAAATCCTCTGATTATTAAAATTGCTCAAAAATTTAAAATCGGGAACATTTCTTAAACTAAATATTACAAGAGTGTAGTTTTATATGGCAGATACATAGGAGCTCTTGTGTTTTGCTATTGGTTTGTTGTCCAATTTAAAAATTACAAGGTTTTGAGAAGTTGGCAAAGAATACTAACCCTGGACACAGTAGCTAGCGCTGGATATCCAGGGGGTTGGGGGGATGTTGCTTGAACATAGCCATCAGTAGTAGTTCCATAAATGTCCATGGGTCCAGGAGAATTGGGAGTGGGGAAAGCCCGACTAGCCATTGAGGGCGACGCTGGTGGAGGAAATCCAGCCCCAGGGTAGTTGCTTATTACTGTAGAGATTATTGATAGTAAGGCTTGGTTTTCCATTCGCATACCAAATTTTGCAGCTTTTATTTTAAACTACTCTTTAACTGAAAGCTTGTAACTTGCAAAAATTATTTTGCTATCTAGCTCGCAGCGCAGCACTTTGATAACGACGCGCAAGCAAAATAAAACTGGCTTTGAGGAGCGTGCTTATTTACAAAGAAAAACATGACGCGCTTTTATTGCAAAATCTTCACTTGAAGCATAAAGTTTAGCTGGAAAGCTATTCCATTTCAAATAGAACTCTTATTTGACTGATAAAAAATACGTTAGTAGTGAAGAAAGCAGTGGAGTGCTTTGCTTGTGTAAATGGATTAGAAAGAGTGAAAGTTTTGTCAATTTTATTGCTATGATTAGTATTCGCTAAACTAATAGTAAGTAATGTTTGTGTTGCCAAAAACCGCAAAAAAAGCTAAAAATAAATGCGCTCAAATACGTAATCTTGAAAACATCAAATATTTTCAACAATACTCGTTACTGTCTGTTTGTAGAATTGTCCAAGATTTTATCAAAAAAGCTTTTCTAAGGCTGCGCTGCGAGTTAAATGAATACGAGAATGTTATCTTACCTGACAGTGCCTGCGTTAGCAACGGAGTATTATTGTTTGGTGTGTGCTGACCATTTGGAAGTTCAACTGTAAAATTTAAAACAAAACCAAATTAGTTACATATTTGTAACTAAAACAAAAGGTTCTGAACAAAATTTAAAAATTTATTATTGGCCAAGGGCAATTAAAGATAAAATTTGATTATGTATGTATGTTGAAATTGATTAACTTACGCTGCGTAGGACGGCCAGCAACATCCCTGGTGAGTGAAGAAGTAGTGACTCCTGGATTCCCTCCGCTCTCGTTCCTCGAACTTGCCTGTAATCCGAACAACTACTGGATAAGATTTCGATAACACATGACTCCGAACTTGTAGCAGAAGAAGTAGCAGAAGAAGAAGTAGTAGAAGAGTAGGGAGAAGGTGAAAGATTTGTTTCGTGCTACAGTAGTTTTGTATTATTACTTAAGTATAATTATCTTCTAAACAAAAATGGAGAAAGTTGAATGGGAGGTAACAAGGTGCAATTCTCTTTTCTCGTATGTTGCATGTTTTTCAATTATTTCTTGCTGCTTGTGAAATCAACTTTGAAAATCTAAGTTTCAACATTTATGTGGTAAGCTATGCATGTAGGAAGGGAGTTGAAGTCAGTCATCATCATCTTCATAACTATCTTCCAAACTAATTTTCCATTCCAAAGTCTTTTCATCACCATTATATATAAATGAATTATCAATACATACAAAGGAATACATCTTCAAGTAAATGATTTTAAAAATTTTGTCTCAGTTTTGTGCCTTCCACGTGTAAAGTCAAGTAAAATCAAAGCCCTAGCACTGATTTTTATTCACTGACATAATCAAAAAGCAAAGCAAAAAGACCACTTGGAAAATAAATCAACTTAAAGCCTCATTCATTAATAAGAGATATTGACGCTTAGTCTCACTAGTTTGCATCAGAATATGGGAGAAGGGAACACCGTAAGTATAGTATTCAATCAAAGATCCACTTTATGCTCGTGATGTTCCACTTTTATTGCAAAAATTGTGCTTGAGTAATGTTGATGTTGAAGCTCACTAGAGAATTGACGCACAATCTTTAATTCACCACATCATCATAAACGTCTCGTAAACGGATCTTGACATTAAACTGCACTTCCTGTTTTTCTATATTATTTCTTTTGTTTATTCTATTCTGTAAGCGACTTGTTTGACGACGTTCAATTTTGATGAGCAGTAAGGTTCTTATGAAAAAATATTAGAAATAGGTATTCGTGCCTTTGATTTTAATCACCATCCACTGAATTTTAAGGTGAGCTAAACGTTTTCAGGAGAACTATACATAATACACAGATAACATATACACTGATATATAATAACAATTTGAGAGAGGAAACAATTCTACATTACTTACAACAATCATGTCCAGAGCAAAATAAAAAAACTAAGGTAAATAGGGGTTGCGTTCACTTTAACAAGGCAATATTTTCCCATTTTGATAAGAAGATTAGATAATGAGCATAACGAGTATTTTTTCGAAGAAGCACTTGAGAAGATGAAATACACATACTGACAGTTTAACGCGAAAGGTCACAGTTAAAATATTTTAACGATAGCAGAGAGAGTAAGATTAAAACGTTAAAAGCAAACCAACAAGGGATAATATAATTACAATTAACAATCATTAACAACTTACAACGACCACAACACACACAAATTATCTTTTGGATTGGCAAATTATTGGATAAAAATGAAACATTTACATAAAAAGACACATATATGGTTGGACGGACGGAAATACGAATGGCACACCAGATTTGGGGACTTTGATAACACTTCAACACTCCGTATAGTTTGAACTTCTTATCGCAAGCTTATGATTTGAACCGATTTCTCAGCTATATGAATTGCAACAATCGTATTTACGTTACACTCAACGAAAGGCAATAGGTTTGCTAAAGTGGTTTAATAAATAATTCGAAGGAAGAATAAATATAAATAATTTCAATTTTAAATGAAAAAAAACGCTTTAAATTGCTGGGTTTTTGACGATCAAGTTCGAAGGAAGACTTTGATGTTGTTTTCGATTACAAGTTAAAAGGGAAATAGATAATCCATAAAAAATATCGTTTGAATCTGAACCATTTACTACTGTGACTAATTTCTAATCTTGTTTGAAGGGCCAGCATTTCGTAGTAAATCGAAACGAATCATTTACAAATCCATAATAAACTGATAGGTCACATGATAATTTTAGAGGTGGTTATCGAAGCACTTATTTTCTTAAGATAATGTTTGTGTAATATTGAATAAATAAATGTTTGCAAACAAAACGCTGGAAATACCACGACGTTTCATGTGCAATACTAAAAGGATCTGTTGTGACAGTTATGAGAACCTTTTCATCATTTTCACTCTTTTCATTGTCTTCAATTTTCACTCTGATTTTCACTCTGATTTTCCAAGTTGTTGGTGTCGTATAAAAGGCGAGTCAATTCATTTGACCATTCCACGAGAAAGAGACATTGATTTGACAATGTGCATTACATCTTCACCAATCACTCCATCCAACCCCCAAAGCCAAGCATCGGATGCATTGGTTGAAGTCGGAGTTGCAGTTGTTTTCTCCACGAGTGCAGCTGGGGCAGCTTTTACTTGCCGTTTGCAGCTCTATAGCGAGTGCCAAAATTTCAGTGAACAAAACTTGGTTTTTTGTCTTGTCGTTAACGAAAAATATGTTAATAAGATACGTAAAATAGGTAAATTATAAATAACTAATTTGTTTGTTAAAAAAGGTAATCATACTGAGATATAATAAAAGTGCACTCAATGAAGCACTTTAAAAAAGTAGTTGGTTGCTTATATTGAAACGTTAATTGTACGTAAAGTGGGTTTAATTAATATTATAAATATCAAACATACCTATTCAAATCATAAAATCATACATCCAATACTGGTGGAATGTATATTACATACTTAAATGGAAATACAAAATTTAGCCGAATTGCACAGAAGAAAACATGATTAACATGTGAGAGGAAGGCATAAAATATGACAGGAAGTTGGAAAAATGAGTTGAAGGAAGGCAGAAAGATAGAAAAAAGAGAAAGAACAACACTGGAGGTGGTTTTGGTGGTTGGGTACTTTGGTGATGGTAGTGGTACTTTCGGTTGGTGATGATGTCGGTTCGAGGTGGCGGTGGTGATATTGTGGTGTTAAAATAGAAGGTGAAGTGAGCATATTTGTATAGAGAAATAAAAAAGCGTATCTTCCCTTTCCTCTTCGTGTTCCCTTCTTAATGAAGCTCAAATGATACGAAGGAATGACCCTTGCATTTCATTTTTTTGATCCACTCTCATCAACTAAGGCCACCATAAAAACAAATTTGTTAAGAAAACGTAAGATTGAATGTAAAAAATAAAGATATTGTAAAAATAATAAGTACCAAATAACTGTTGTTCACACAAATTGTGACGCTATTTTATTTGTAATAAAAACGGGAACATTAGGCATGTATAAACAAACACTAAAAGTAAGGTTGATTTGGAAATAAATGCAATATGCAAAACAACTAACTACATACGTACTATTTTTAACTATACAATAAAAACTTACGACGACTTCGAAAACTTTTAAGATGTGATAGAAATCTGAGCGTCAAATGGAAAGGCACAAAACACGTCTAGTTTTTGTTATGAATTTTTGAATGCTATTTCCTACATCTCATGTAAAGACTACGTTCCAAAAGTTATAAAGTTATAAACAATTACTAACATGACAGATCATAATTCTATGACTTCAACTCCAATTAAGGTTAGTATGCTCACGAATCTTATATTTTGCCGTCGCTGTTTCATAAGACTGTTGAAAAATGTCTACGATTTGTATGAGTTGTTTGCTCGATTGTCAATTTATTATTTTCAATGCACTTTATTACTTGGGAATTAAATATAGGCAAGTTTCTCACATTGTTTTCTTAAAACATCAAGAAAAATAATCATTAAATCTGAAAATTGAAGTAAATCATTCTACTACACTGACTCGTGATGGAAATTATTATGTAGCAGCAACGATACAATAATATTAGCAATTTTAAATGCAAGAGTCAGTTTATTAAATATAGATTTTTCATAAAACATTAAAAAACGAGTGGGAGACATACAAAAATTGCAAAGGAAAGAAAAAATGCAAAATATAATAAAAGGTTTATTTTGCAAACAAGAATTAAAGATTAGTGTGAAAGAGAGAAAGCATTTTTTAAAACAAAGATAAATTTGACTATCAAAAAAAATTATTAAACATTACCTGAGCAGCCACGTAGTCATAATATCCTGTGGCGGCAGCCGCTATATTTGCTCTATCTGCTGCTGAGTTCGTGGTAGCAGTTGGTAAAGCTGGTGTTGGAGGAAAATAGCCATAATTAGGAAACCCTGTAAGTAACATGAAAAGAAAAAATGTCGTCTCATGTTGACTAATACAACTTCTACAGAAATTACATTCGCTCTACAACTCAAATTATTTATTTGTAACGTACTACTACTAATAATAATAACACTGATAGTACTTACTGATAAAGTAAAATAAGAGTTTTTTGTAAGTTTAATAAAGTTGGTATTGTTAAAAATACGTTTTATTGCATCTACCAGCTAAAGCCAATGTCAGTTTGAATGATAGTTTAATTTAACAACTGAGCTAGCTGCGCGTGTTTGAAAATTGAACAGAAATGTACACAAAAAAGAAAGATGACAAGAAACATCCGCAAATCTAGTGCCTACCCTGTTTCTACAAATGAGTCAAAAATCTGTTGAAACATTTTTTTAAAACCACGTTTAGCGAATTAAGTTTGAAAATCAAAAGCCAAATTAATATATCTTTGCTCAAATCTTCAAAATTTGAGTAGCTAACATTAATTTGAAATAAAACTGCACTTTTTTAAACGATGAAGAGAAATTTAATATCAACGTTAGTGTTATGTAGTTATTAATTAGTTTGTTAAGTTTAAAAATAGTTTCAACACAACAAGAAATGAAATAATTCTTGCAGAAGACGAAACAACAATACATTTTAAAGATCTAGTTATAGATTTTGAAGTATACTTCCTAATTGTTAAACATTGTTACTTTCCCTATCAAATGTCAATGATTAAATCAAAGCGTCTATTAAAAGTACAGTTGTACTTTTTTGAATCTATATACCAAGTAGTAAAACGTACGAGAAACGGGCCTGATGATCTAATAGCCCTCTACTTTATATTTGTTCGAACCTTGTTTATGATGAAGTAGTAATAAATTATTTAAATTTTCTATTATGAACTAAACTATAACTAAAGACACCACGCTACCAACTTGAGCCTAAAACTGAAAGATGACACTTTTGTGAGCTGTTGTTGTAAGTAACTAAACAAGTCAGAATGTAATTCATTGGATGTGTTTGTATGCATGGATTTGAAACTAATTTTTACTAAAAAATGTAGACTGAATATTGTTTTCTATATTTACTGGCAAAAATGTACTATGGAAGTGATGGTGCTACATCTAAAATCTACAACGTTCACCATTTCCCCTCCTATTTACCAAGATACTTTTAAACAGTTGCAATACAAATCTATTTATGCAGACACACTCACAACATTGTCAGTTTGGACCAAACATAAAGTCAGATTGGAAAGAAATTGTTAATCATCATCAGTTAATCATTGGACCAAAGATGGAAAGGATAAATGAGGTGATATGAATTCAAAACCAGAAATTATTACTTATTAACATTAATATTACAAATTTTAGTTACTATGTCAACTTTTTTTGTGAATACTATACATGAAGACATTAGAGATTGGAAGAAACGCCGAATACATTGTTATTTTTGCTCTTGGAAATGGTGGTTATTGGTTTAAATTAAAACACAGGTTAGCATAGTCAACCATGGGGTCAAGTGAGAAGGTAAAACTCCGGCTGATATGAATAGTTAGTTAAAGTACAAAGTCGCCTCGTTTTTTATGGAGAAAAAGATTTAAATCGCAATAATCTCTGCAGTTTACTATTTTTGGATGGACTTTATATATGAGTTCGTTAAAACGTCGACGTTTTTAAAATCTTCCAATCTGAAATGTCATTAAAATAAAAACTATTATGTATTTATAAAATTGGTGCTAGTTAACTGTAATCCTCTATTCCTACTATACTAACGCTAGTGTAATATATTTCCCAATTATAATGTATATTTCAACTTAAACCTACGTCTTATAGTCCAAAGGATATCTTTCCGGTAGGGCTGTCTACTTCATTTTCTGTTTCCTCTTATGCTGAATGACGTTGCTCCGTTTTTTGTGCTTCAAAAAAGTAGTGAAGCATGTTGCAAAAAATCTCATATTCTAATAAGATGTCTCCAGTCTTCAATCATTCCCGAAAAGCTTATTTGTTTTATTATGTATATGCAACCACATGTCTTGCTTTGAAAGTATTCTTATCCCATACTCGGAATATTATGCAGAATCTGTTAGCCGTTTCTGTCCACAAATCAGTAATGAATCGTTGAGTAAATCTTCTTCCATTTGGGACTCTGTTGCCTCAAAAGATGTTCTTTGTGGTTTCCCTCTGTGTTCTCTATACAAGCTGCACACCATGACAGAAAATAAGCTGATGCTGATGAAGTTGCTGTTTGTCATCATTATTCTTCTTGCTTAAACAGGTTTCATTCACTGAATCATAACTACTATGATCATTTCCGGTTCCGTGGCACAACATGACCGTAGCGAATGACATGCTGGTGAACTACACAAGTCATTTTTGTCACAAGAAAACGTATTCTTCTACACTCCCTTTCAATGTAATAGCGGAAAGGAGGCTCACAAACAAACTATCGTTCTAGCAGTGTTATTAGCTTTCTCCATTAACTACAGTACGGGACTATAACGTATAGCATTTCATCATAACAATATTCAGGAAACAAGGCTTCTAAAAGACTATACAAAACATGAAAAATAGCCTTCTCTTTCATAACGAACTATATAGCTATTCTAAATATAATACGATATTATGTTACAACAAGGTTTACTCTCTACAGGAACAAGATTCAGACAATAGCAACTATCAACTATTCAGTAAAAATCACGCTTACGTACGCTTTATATATTAAAAACAGCAAAATTCTCAAAGTTGATCAGCTTTTATCACAATCAAGGACTAACTTTAAGACTACTACAATACTGAGAAACACGAGGAAAAGAGTGCGACATGCGAGTAAGTGGTTGTAGTGGTCATTAATATACAAATTATGCCCTTTTGCTAAAACTAAAATATAAATCAACAATAATTAGGTAATTTCACAACAACAGTGCATCACTATGAGAAAACGAATCTAGAAAGTACAGCACAATACAATGGAAATGTTTTTCTCTAAACTACTCCATAATAAATACTTTTATATGCACTTCCAATTTTCAATGACTGGAGGAAGTAGCCAGATTACTGGAACAATTCAATGCAGGAAGGGTTGTATGGAAAACTATTAGGCATAGTCTTGAAACGAGAAGAGAGAAACGAGCTTCAATTCGCTCATTGAAGATTTAAAAACCAAATGCCGATACAATGCTCATATCAAGTACTACACCTAGCCCATGCCCGGTACACAATTCCTACCACAGGCCTTATCATCATCTGCAGAGTTTATAATCGTAAACTGCAAAATAAATTAAATATTAAAACGCTACCATTTAATAATAACATATTACTTATGCTCTTCTGGGTCCTATTTTTTTGTAATAACGCAATTCTACAAACCTTTCTAGTTCAAGCAATTCGACTTTTTCGTGTTTGCTTATGCGTACCAACATATAATACTAAAAGTTACAATATATATCTCGTACGTTTCAAAATTCCAAATCTGTAATAGACAACACGGGCAAAATACCGAAAAGTTAGGTAGTACGTTGTTGAAGTTTAATATAGATACAAGATGAAAGCCTGTTTTCTCTGATTACTACATTAGAACTCATTCTCAAAACTCTACTCATTCCCTACTTGAGTATATTTTCTTCACTTGGTCGATCGTGTTTTAACGTTCTTAAAGTTTCTTGCTAAAAACTTGTTTGGGATAAAATAACTTCATTCCACACTCGTTTCCGTCTTCCCTTCAAATCTCTCTACAAAATTATATTTCTGCAAGTATTTAAGCAAGGTAAGGTGTATCTTCTCAAATATTTAAATGACAAAAATAATAGAAATACGTCTTGAAACCTACACATCTGCATAAGTAAACAGTTAAATATTTGATTATGTGAAAATATCTAATCTGTATACACATCCTTAAACAAGACAATTTCAAAGTTTGAAGTAGCCCGAAATTAAAAAATGTAGATATATCCCATCTCAAGTATGTATGTGCTCGTCTACTTGGCTATTCCTACTTCGAGTTCAACTTTACTCAAAACTTTCCTCTTCTTTGTCCGCATCCTTTAATTCTCATCTGCTTGCTCATTATCATCATCCCCCCTGATGAGACAACAAGATTAGGATAGGAACAACAGAGTAGAAGCGGGTGCAAATGCATCTCCCCACATAATATGCATACTTAACCCTCTAAAAATATATACAAAAATATTCTAACAGTGAGCCTAAAATAAAAAAGATTGGTTTTTCATTCACTCAAGGACAGGGCTTGAAGGAAACATAATAAAGTTGAAGTTTAGGAGAAGAAACAAGTCTTAGTTTTTCTACTTCTTTCACTTTCTCCTCATTTCTATCATACTTTTATTCTTTTCCCTTCTACTCCTTCCTTTCTTCCCTTCCTGACTTCTTTTTGAGCGAGGACTATTAAGAGAAAGAAAAAGGGAAGGGAAAAGCAGAGAAAAGGAAAAATAAAGAGCTCTGCTAGTAGTTCTCATTCTTTAATCTTTGTGATTAGTTTCCTCTCTCTTTCTCTTGTTTAGTCTCTTTCCTACACTTTTCCTATTTATATCGGACAATCCTTTTCTTCTGCTGGTTTACTATATACATACATATTTACATTCTCACAAAAAGAAAGCAAAACACGGACCCCGCCACAAAGCTAGCCACATATTTATGCTATCTCTTACTACATATTTTATGAGAGAAATTAGAAATTTACTGCCAAGGTGGTCTACCTGAATTTTATGCAACAACTAAATACATCTTGTTTATTTTTTTTCTTACATGTATAAATAAATACGTTGGTGTGTAGTGTGGCTACTCCATCTCTTAAAAATGACAACCAATCAAGTTAAACTAGATTTTTTGAACAAAATTATACTGCATTTACTTTAAAACAAATGCCCACACTATTAGCAATACAAGCGTTGTATGAGTACAAGTATTTGCAATACAAGCCTAGACATTATCACTGTATGAATTTTACACATCGTTAACCCATCAAGAATAATTGTTTGTATGAGAAATCACACAATTCGCAGTAATTTTATTGATTTGGAGGTTATTTCATTTAATAATCGTAAACCCATCTATTATGCTGTCCTTTTATCTTAGCTTTTATGGAAACTTTTGGCTCAAATCCTAGGTTATATTTTAAAAATCAAAATCTTGCTAAAGTCGTTATGGAAAGGGGTAGGAAGGTAGTACTACCACGAAAAGATTAACTTTTAACTGAAAATATAATATTTATATAGTCATACAGTGAAAAACATACAGGAAGCATACAATTTTACTCCTTTCATATACAAATATGTACAAAGAAATCCATGAATTACTTTCAGTGTTCCCTGTAATTTTAATATTTCAATTTTACAATGAAAAACTTGGGTATAAAAAGGCTGACCTTTGAGATAATTTTAAAAAATGTTTGAAAATATTTCAAAAATGCTGGGCAGAGGTGCGTACTGGAGTAGGCATCTTTTAGCCTGTAATGTGATTACATCCGTAGTAGACTAACTAACTGTAAGTGCACGTACTAAAATTACCTTTGCCCAGTAGATAAAACCAAACATTGTATTTAAGGACAAATTTTCAAACAAGCTTTACTGCTAACGCAGTAAAAACCTATAAATTTACTTGTAACGTAGATAACAAAAGTACCTCAAAATGTTTATGCTACAGTAGTAAAAAGCAAAGAGAAAGCTGGAGGATATGGAATCTTATATTGAAATTTTCAGAGTTAGATTGAAAAAGAATAGGGATGAGATAGGGTGGTAAACAAAAAAAGGATGAAAGTAGTATAAAAGTTACTTATTTATAGCCATACTTATTGTCAATGGGTGGTAGCATTATTTCCGTTGCCGCGTATGAACTAGTGGATGTGAAGTAGTAGAAGCTGTAAATAGTAATAGAACTCTGATATAAAAAATGAAAATATAGCAGAGCTGGAGTATGAACGACTATTAAGTTGTGATTATACCAAAACGCTCCAAATCGATTTTTGACTAGGCGAGTGGTACACTTGCTAGTGAACACCGCAGCCATGTACTATCATCATCATCATAAGAGTACTCCACCCATATGCGATGAAAGGATGATGGTGACGATTATAATGATAATAATAATAGAAAGGTTCTTCCCAAAAACGCACCGGAACACAAACACAAGTGCATTGCATTGTAGTTTAAGCAGAAAGAAAGCATTAGAAGTAGCAGAAGAAAGTGTGTTATAAAAGTGAGAAAGCAGAGGTTTCCTATCATAATATCTGCTGCAGCCCCCTTCTTGTGCATGTATAAAGACCAATAACAGCAAATTAAGAAAGAATATGGAATCCTACAATTTCTCAACATTTCTGTCACTATATACTAGTTCTGATAGAAAATTTCTGAAGGAAATTCAACTGGGAGTAGCTTTACGGAAACAAGTACATGTACAAAAGAAAGGTTAGTCATGGCCAACTAGTATATTCCTGAGATTATCTATTGATTGTCTGTCTAGTTGAATTAATATGCAACTCAATTTTCATGGATCTGATGATTTGTTCTATAAATTTATAAAATAATAGCCTCGCTTAATCCCCAAGTTTATATGGCCGAATGGACACCAAATCTCATATTCTCATAGTGTTTGACTTTTAAATCTCGAAGTTCAGCTTTGCAATAATAATTGAAGAAAACATAATATATCACATAGTATCATGATGCTGGTTGTGACTTTTCCCAAAAAATGTTATTAGCCAATCCACACTACACCATAGCAAAGTTTATACTTAATAGAACTCGAGGTTTACATGAATGAAATCCCTTGCGATGGTCTATTCCTCCACTAACAAAAAGTGCGAATTAAACATAACAGTGCACTACGTAAATGAAAGTTGCAAAAGACTTTTTAAAACACTACAGACATAACGGCAGAATACCCTCTCTACAGACAAAGCGTCATCAGCTCGTGTGCCTATAGTGCGTTATGCCACCACTAACCACGTGGACAAGCATTTGATCCCGTTTAATGATTAATTAGGAAAGATTGTGCTACCGATTCTCTTTTGATTTATACATGTTATGTCTTATGGTAATCCTTCTTATATTGGATAGGCCGAGAGTACGTATCGCCAGATGGATTTAAATTTAAGCCACCTTAGTAATTAATCAAATGCAATCTCTTCTCTTGCTGTGAATAGATTATAAGTTACTCGTATTATTCCTTTACTAACGCAGAATGAAACCAGGAAAAGAACAAAAAGAATTGTTACATGACATGCTTTAAAAGGTATTTTGTATCAAATCACGCTTAAACCAGAATGATGATGAATCCTTCCTCGCGAATGAAAATAAAAACTTACTATGACAGCAAGACTGTCTGTAAGCATTATGATTTGTTAACTAATAATTCCAAAAATATTTTTGAAACCTATGCTAAATTAGATGCAACGTTTTGGTAGAGTTGTGAATTACGTAGAAACTCAGGACTAATTCCTTAATATTTACAGGGAAAGTATCAGAAAAAACACTTCCACAATAATGCAATGTCTATCTTCCGAGTAGTAACTATAATATGATGAAACCCAACCCTAACCAGAAAATATCATCGAGAAATAGGTTTAAATTGAACATTGTGATGATATTGTTGATGCGTTGCTGTTTTAAACTTTCTTTTATGCTAAAAAATTTCTGAAAGAAATTCTAAACGAATAAGGATTTTATATTATCTGTACTTCTTTTATTTCCCCTGTAAATTGTCTTAAATAAACCATTGTCATAAAATTCTTAATTATTCGTTTTTCAGTAAGTAAATTGTGTGATTATTAGCAAGTTCAATATTCTGTATATCACTAAATAGTCTGGATATTGCAAACGCACAAGTAATAACATCGCGTGTCATTTTAATAAAATCTTCCATACGGATAATAGCAGAAGTGTGGGCCATTACATACCACAGTTTTTTTTAAATAAAATGATTAACTATGAACAAGGAAAGTATAGTATAAACAGCTGTATTTTCGCAACAAATAAATTATTATAATATATATTAGTAATAACGATGAGTAACACATTATCTAAATTAAATAAATAAGCAAAATCTTAATTTTTAAAATTGCCAACGGAAAGTAAAGTTTACGGCATTTGTATTGAAATATCTGCTGCAGCAGGTATTTATAGGTCTTCCTTTAAAAGATTAACTAAAAAACTACACAGATGTATTTGCTTTATCTCGATAAATTTATCATATAATGGGCTAAAAATTTAACCGAATAAACTTATTTATGCTAGTATTGTAGTAGTCATGATGCCAACTAGTAACTGTCTATATATTATGTAGAGAGATTATTAAATCCTTAAAACCTGGATCTTTTGGCTTCTCTATGTTTCTCAGTTTGTTAAGTAATTCAAATAGTACACATTATTTAAAGTAATTATTGTGGCTTACATAATAAATAGTCTTATTTTATCTTACTTAATTCAGCGTATATAGTACACTTTGTTAAATATTTTATAATATTACACATGACTAAATTGTTTGTAAATCATTTCTCAAATAATAATAGCAGGAAGTAGGTATTTGTGCAATTAAAACACATTGTTGAACATTTAAAGTTTTCTGATTCACAGCGTTTTTAAAAATATTTTCACATCATTATCCTCATCATATTACATAGTAAAAATTTACGTTCATTATGTAAATATTTTTGTTAACTCACATCTCATCTCATTCAATCTTTTCTTAGTCACGTTAACGAGAGCTATATTGAATCATAATTTTATGATGCATGATGCCATGCCGTAGCAGCTAAAAACTACTTATTAATAATAATTTATGCGGTTTACGTTCTACAAAATTGAGCTTACAGCCCAAATTCGTTGGTTTTACATTCTTAACACTGATAAAAAAATCAGTCATGTTTTAAATACCTTTCATAAATATAAGAAATTTCAAGTTAGAAACTGATCACAAATACTCCAACTGCTCAAATCTCCGGGACCGTTGTGATTTATTTTTTAATAGGATTAAATCCTACTAAAATTATTGTATTCTGGTTAATACAAATAACTCTTCCAAAAAGTACTGTTTTGAGTCAGCGACCAATTCATAATTTGAACTTTCCTCATATTTGGTTGCTCTATTCGTTTATGCTTTATTCCTCCTACGTATAACCCTCTTATTTTCAAGTTTATTGCTGTAAAAAAGTCCTTTGTTTATGTCAATAACAAATGGCAATTATCTACCAATACCAAACCAACCTTATTTATCCAATAGTTGTGTATATCTCGCCATTGCAGAATGTTCTAACTTTTTTAGACAACTGTTATTGTATTTTAATGCCCTTATAAATATTTATATTTGAAAATAAACATGGAAATAGCCAATTAAAATTTTGTAATGTGTTTGGGTGACGCAAAGAAAGGCCTTTTAGTGTGACCCCGGCGGCATTTTATGCCCAACATTGGCTCCTGTTAATTTACTTTGCCACAAAAAAGTTGGAATTGTGTTAAATTATTTAAAATTATGATCTCTGTACAAATTATGTGCCTGGCTACATGATTCCATGGTCAGGCGAAATGGAAAGTCTAACTTTCAGTAGTTTAAATAGCATTACGTATAACTTACTAGTTGTGGTTTTATTTATTCTCAAAACTTCTATTACCATGACTACGTATATATCACTGTCTATCTCTGATTGACTTTTGTGATTGAACTTATTTTCTTTTTAAAGATTTTATGGGAGACTTGCTTATTTTAATATCCTAACACTGCTAACGTAAATAAAAGTAAAGATTACCTTTACACTATTCATAATAATTAATTTTGTTATTATTTCTGTGAATGATGGAAGCCTCAGTGGGATTTTCCTTATTTTCCTGTGATGACATAACGCTAACTTTGTAACAGCTATTATCCTCCTGAGCGAGAAATTTACATGTTTAGGTATATTATGTACGTCAACATCGCTCAACTGGCCAAACTAAATAGTTCAGTTTTCATCAATAATTTAAATGTTTTTGATTGTAGTTTACTTATATCTTCATTCATACCTAGTATTATGTTCAATAAGTATAGAACTTGTTCTTAACCTTTTCTACCCAGTTTAATTATTATTGCTGTGTATTTGATTGAAAGCCTATAAATATCATCGACTTTGCATTGGTTCCTTTGGCGTGAAAAACATTTAAATATAGTGTTGAGAAAAATAAAAATTCTGCGAGTGAAGAAAATGTTATTTCAGATATAAATAAAAGAAAGCACAAAAACATGATTTAGAAAAGTAAATGTTAATATCTGATGCAATATTTTTTGTAATTTTATGAAATTATAGTAGGAAAATGAACGATTTTGACTAGAATAGACACCCTCAAAAAAATTTCGTTTCTTCCTGTGTATATTGTAGCTATATCATCGTTGTATTAAAATGAAACTCAAGTTGGTCAGTAAAAATAATTGTAGGGGGATGCTTTCTCTTTTTCAAGGGTTAAAACACGAGTACTGCAAGGCTATAGGATTCAAATCTTTTTCTCGTATAGTGTACTAATAATATAGACAGGTTTGGTTTTTTCGTTGAACTCCCCAATTCCTTCATAAATATATTACATATTTGAAATAAGCACATGCCTTTTAGGGATATTGCTTAGTGAAACGAGGAGACAGGAAACTGTCATCCCTATATAATTCAATGATAATTATTATGTCTATTAATCATAAGTACTAGTAGTATGTTTTATATGGATAGATAAATAGCCTTATATAGTAGGATAGCTATTATTATTATTAAATTATTATTATCAATTTGCGTTTTTATAAAGAAATTAATTCACAGTTTCATAGAGTAGAGGCAGTCGAGCGGATAAGGTAGGCATAAATGGGTACCTGTCGGGTAGGGGAGACCAAATCCAGCGTATCCACTATAGCCACGGCCTGCTGCATACGCTGCATAAGCTGCTGCGGGAAAACCTGCTCAATACCACAAAAAATAACACTGAATTAGCACATATTTGTCAAGTAAGAGATTTCTCCTTTTAAATATAAATTAAAAATATTTTTATCTATAACGGATATAAATGTTGTATTCTAGAAAGTATACTAAACTCTTTTCTTTCGTCATTGTCATTAGATATAAATTAACTGAACTTGAAAGTAAAATGACTCTATAATATGAAATTTAAAAAAAAATATGAAAATAGTCTACCTTAATATATCTACTTTTACAGTTAATAGTGTGTGACCTTATATAGGTAAATCAAGTAAAATGAAAATAAAATGAAAACGGAAACTGCTTTTAAAATATTTAAATTTGGAACACTATTTTTAAAATATACCAAAATTTAAATTAATAAAAATCTTGTATATCAAAATAACTGTGAATAAGCAAATTAGTACATTATTTAACTATGAATGGAAGAAATATTGCAGCAGTTAATACTACGTTTTGCAATATTAGTTTATTATTGTACTATTCCATAGAGTCAATTGCCAGGGTATTAATACATGGGAAGCAGTTTGAGTAGTAATTGTTTATAATTTGGTAAACACGTCTGGATGTATGTATATTAGTAACTAAATATGCACTACTTTACTAATACGACCGAAGAAAGCAATAATTTAATTAATAAACACAGTTTGCACTGTGCATATCTACTATTTAACTACAGACAAATTAGGTTTCATATGATGAATACTATTTAATAGCATTTTGGAAGTTTAATTAAATTGATGACGCAAACAATAAGCGAAGATTTTTTAATCTCATGTGAATTCTAATTATCTCAAGTAACGTTTTGAAATGATGCACAAAGAGACCAGTCGCATTTGTATAAGACTTTACTACCTTTCCAACAAATAAAATAAAATCCGTCCAATTAAATCTAACGCAATGAAAGCAAACTTGAAAATTGTCTATTCAATTTTGAAGGATATAGTGCCAACCAGAAATAAATAACAAAATATATTTTTTCAGTTTACATGCTTCGATATGATACTCTAATATGCAATTCTTGACATATTTCCAAATACTTTCTACAATAAAGGCATAATACGCAATGTACATTTTCTTTCATCAATGTATCTTCCTATTTTTAATTCCTATTTTTAAATTAATTTTGCAAACAACTAACCAAATTAAAATAATGCTATCGATAATGTTCTAAACAATGCCCCAATGGTCTAAAGTTTAAAGTTTTTAAACTGGTTAAACCGAAAATAAGTACAAGCATTTTACTGTTCAAATCTTAAGCAAATATGTAATAAAGAAAAAACGCACAAATTCATTAAAACAAAATAGGAAACAAGCTGGTAATAAAAAAGTGTAAGTGGATAACTTTAAAATAGTGTCTTAGACAAATCCATTCTTGTTCTGCAGAACTTGTTTTAATAGCAATAACGTATTTTGAAAGAGTTGAAAATCAGTTAATAATACAAAAGCTAACACGTCAACAGTTTATATCAATAATAGCAAAACATTTAAGTAAAAGTTGGTTTTTCCCAGTCTCAACCATGCTTTTTGTTGCAGAAAAAACTAGCTGAAAAGTATTATGAATATTTACAAGTCCATGACAATAAAAAAGATATTTGAAGAAAAACAAAGGTTGCTGGTGCGTGATTGAGATGTGCGAGAAACCGACTATTACGTTAGTAATTTTATAAAACCAACTACGCTTCATAAAGTAAACCAAGGTGTGGCTATTATTCCCCGTCAGGTACAACACATCTTAACACATTTATAACCTTTTCCTTTTCACCATCTTTTATTTTGCGCGAGGAAAGAAAGGAAGATTGAAGGAATAGCAAACATTAGCTAGTTTGTAATTGCTGGAATCCAATTGTTTGCATCGATATACGCCTATTTTTGTGGTTATTTTTCCCCAATCAAAATATATAAACAGGTAATCAAGAGAATAATAAAAGCTTAATAAATAAACAAAATGATACTGACAAAGAATTAAACAAAATAACAAAGATTTAATTAGCAAAAAGAAGGACCACGAAGGTACTATCCACGTCATTAGAATTTCCTGAGCTTTCCCTTAAATGCATATACTAGTTAAGTGCTCCTGTAAACCACGTAAAAGTTCATGTAGTAAATTAAATGACTAAATGTTGGCAGTTTAAATGTCAGAGACAAGGGCACGCATTATTGTCAGCAAAGTAGTAAAGTTACAATTAAAAGACAAACAGGAAAAAGGAACAGGTTCTCCTATATGGAACATTGCTAGTTTATTAAATGGATATACAATGGAGAAAACTTTTAATAATTCACTAATCTTGAAAGAAAGCAATTATGGAAAAGAGACAAAGACGATAAAGCCATGAAGAAGACAAACAACAGCATGTTATTGAAAACTTATCCACGAAATCTAAAATACTTAACTATCTAGTCTTATTTCAATTGATTCTGTACAATGTTTGACTAAAAAGAGAAACGGCTGATCATTTTAAAAATGCGTTAGCTTCTGTTTGTTACTACCTTGACTGAGTGGCGATTACTAATTAGCAAAAAATATTTTTGGCAGCTTTTAATTTTCTAATTTTTGTAAGAAGGCAACTTTATATAAACTATATTTGAAAGCTAACTTGATGTAATCTACCATCATAGGAAAGAAAGTACAAATTTTCACTCAATTTATTTGACTAACTGTAAAATGTATAGTTTATATAGGTTTTTTAAAAATGTTTATACATACATATACCTCAGAAGTACGAAGTACCTGTGTACAGAATAGATTTGAGTAACATTTTTAACTGATCAAAAATACTTTCGATGTGCAAGCCAAGCACATGTGGTTAATCCAAGGGTTGTTGAGAGCAGGACCTCCAGAGAAAGTTTATTTTATTCACTACTTTTTGTTTCCAGCTAACAATTTTCATCATGGTATCCACAGGTTTCACAGCTTCAAACAATTCAATATGACCAACAACGACGAGGCAAATACAGTAATTGGACAAAACGTGGAAAATGTATGATTTATATAACTGGTTGAACCATTTCTGTGTAGTTTCTCTCTCAATTTTCTAATATTTTTGAATACTAAGCCACTATACTACGCTAAACTACTGCTTTCTTCATGGATATTATGACTAAATGAGCGTTGATCAAAACAAAAATATTTCAAAAAACTAGTTGTCTATAAAAGGAATTTGTTTGATCAGTCGTTGTTATGCACCAGCAGTTTAGGTTTCTATTTGACCACAATGCGAAACCAATAATAATAAAAATAAAAACTGACAAGGATGAAGCTTGCTTTCTTCTCAATCTGTAAAACATTACGATACGAAGTACATTTGGTTTTATGACATTGTATTGAACTAACTACAGGAACAGGTACATGGGCTAACAACAACAAGAACAGTGCTAGCAATCCCTTATTTCTTCCTAAAAACTTTCTTTTCCCCTCCCCCTGAGGCAAGCTATGTTTAACTATTTGAATGATTTAATCTTTTTAATGGGCTTTAAACCATTGAAATATCAATTCTGTATATATCTCCTAATAAGCAATTTCTGATAAAGATTAGGATTTATTCTGTAAACGATAGAGAAGTGGAAGTGGGACCGGCGCTGGCATAAAAGTAGGATTGGACAGGAATTTGAAATTTTTAGTACATACTTTTTTTTTGGCATAGATGCGTATGGTACACTGACAATAATATTAACCACACGTTGGTTTCGTAATTCAGTTAACTTCTTCAAAGATAAATATTTTTTAAGCTATCAGTACAACAGGATCAAATCACAAAATGTTGACATACCATCAGGCAACGCTCCCAAAGACCACATTAAATCTACAAACGTTTTTGAGCGGCATAAAGAGAAAAACAGACAATTATATAGCTTCAATTAAATACAATTTTTGATGGAATGTAGGATTGCGTGGTAAATTTTATTCAAAGGTCAATTATTAAGAGCTTTTGTAAAGGATTAAAAGTACAAAAGGTTGAATTAAAGAAATTGGAGAGAAAGTTTGTAGACGAAAAAGTTTGAGCAGCCACAACGTTAATAATTCGCACTTTATACTATCTTATTTTATAGTAGTTGGATAATAATATATCAAATTTTTGGAATCGTGGGAGGGAAATGTTGAGCATTTCTTTTGTTAAACTAAAGTGGGAAGATTTTGAATCTGACTCTTTATGCATTCCAATAATATGTATAATAATTTATAGTCCATGTGTGACAAATTCAACAAATGCAGAACAGGATTAAGATGCGATTTGGGACAAAATGAAACTGCACGTCGACAAATCATTAGGATATCTGAGAAACCTATACAGCCAGTATTGGAGAAAATAATTTCAACTATGTAACTGTACCAGATTTACACACTACAGACATTGACAATAACTTAACTACATTCAAACCATAGGACGCTACATTGTCCTTTTGAATAAAACTAAAAATTTCTAATAGTGTCTAATAAAAATACTTTGGACTATAAGAATAACAAATATATAAAAAAGTCAGAGAGAGAGAGAAAGTGAGAGAGAGAAAGTTGAAAATTGACTCACGTTGAGTTTATTTGTGCAATACTGAAGGACTAAACTCTTCTAAATAAAATTGTAGATGAATAAGATACCGTTAAACATTTATTATGAAGGTTAAAAGAAAACGTTATATCATTTATATACTTTGTGCTAGAAGTTGTTTATTTTTTAAAATTCCATACTAATACATTGAACGAGCGACAAAACTACGATTTCTATCTCTGGTTTACAACCAACTTTATCTGAGTGAGTTAATGCTTTTTAAAATACGGTAGAATAGGTATATATAATTTTAAACTTTTTTTAAAACGACAATTGTAAACGATTATGTTTTATGTTTGTTTAATTATTATTTTTCACAAACACCAACTTTAACAACAACTCTCTACTAGATAACGCTACTTGTATTTATGTGTACTGTCAGCAAAACTACAATACCAATACCATTATAAATTGCAGGATTACTTCACCGGTATAGTTTTTTTCCTTGTATCTGTTTTGTATTTCTTTAATTGCCGGTATATTATACTGTTGCGAGGAAACTTTCTAATTTCTACTTATTATTATTGTACAATAATCGTACTTCTGCTTTTAAATAGGCAATAACTTTAATTGTCAATTACTACATATTGTACAGCGACAATCACAATACCATATAGCCAAAAGGATTTTTTTTGGAAATTAAATGATCGTCCAGTAACATATTACTCTTCAAAATTCATATAGAATAATTACACGCAAAAATATTTAAATGCTAATAAACACATTTATTAATGTACTAAAAATTCTGCGAAATTCTGCAATTCCCTCTGTTAATGTATAATTTTTAAAACAGAGTTTTGGAATATTTTTGTAAAATCTCACTAAGCGAGGTTCACTTTGTTTAAACCATTTATACTTAGTTAAAATTAAAAAGTCGAATAATTAGTCAAAAATACTTTACTCAGTAGAATGCAAAAAAGGTTAGTTAACCAAATAAAATATTTTGATCTAGATTTAATACAATCTCACCTTTGTTACATTCTTTGAACTATATAGCAGCGCCTATTTTTATTAAAAACAGAAACGACCAAACTAAATCTGACATTAAATCAGTTGAATGTTAAAAGGATTATAGTAGCAACAGTAGCAGTAACACCTGCACATTTTTTAGCAACGTCAACTATGTATATCCAACTAATGTAGCCACATATCAATGTATTTAGTACTTATACGGACGTCATTAAGTAAAAAAGAAGTTAACTTTCCTTCTTTTCTTCATTCTCTTACAAACTATTAAAAAGGTAGCAAAAGCATCATCATAAATGCAAATACCACTCGCACAAGAGTTTTAAAGCCCACAAAAGTAAATGCATATAAAATTGTCGTCGATATAAAAATACCGGCAAATTTTTAAAAAATAAAGAAGGTGAAAGTTTTCAAAAAAAAAAGCTGCCACGTTCTGATGGGCTTTCTATTATACCATAAAAGTGGTCCATAATAAATCTTGCAAAGTATATCAAGGTATGCCTTTGCAAACGAGAAATCGACCATTACATTATTTCTTTTCCAGGTAACGATATATAATCAATCACATTTTTTTTCAAATGAGCTACAAAAGGATAAGCGGTGATGGTGCAATATTATAGCTAATAATAAATCACAATAGGAAGATTATTACACACGTAAATATGAAAACAAATCCAGTTACTAGCAGAAATTAATTATCAAAGCAAAGTAGAAAATTAGTTTGCACTAATTGCCAGAACTGTTTGTAAAAATATACGCCACGGCCTACATAATAAGTTCTACATATAAATGGAGATGATGGTTTGAACAAGGTGCTATTAATGAAGCTGTTTTTTGCTTTCAATCTCTCCTATCGTGACATGACATGATTCATAAGTATAGTGATTGGTTAGTCCAAGTTAATCTTTTCTTGTATGTTCCTCCGTATTATATAAAAGACTTCTATCGCTGCATTTTTAAACTATACAAAATGGCGAATTGTATTGACGGATTTATACCTATCCTGGCATTGAAACCGCTTTAATTAAATATACAGGACGATTTGGATGGCATTGTATTGTATGATATTCGTATTTGGACAAACAATCAGAAGCTTACTCACCGTCAATTTATAGTACTGCACAAAGAACTTATCTGCATGCTAGTGAAGAAAGCAAGAAACCTTATTGTGGAAATCTTGTAAATAATGAAAAGCCTATGCTCAAGAGCGTCGCCCTACTTAACTTTGTCTGAAGAGGAGAGTGCAAATAGACTTAAAAATATTTAAAGTTAGCTTCTCGCATCCATCCACACAACTTACTTTGCTGTTTCCGTAAAAAGGGAATATTATTATGAAGTGCAACTTGAACAAAACCATGAAAAATTCTTCAAAGAAATTCCAGCCATCACGGAAATTGTCGCTAGTCCGGAATTTAGATACGGACTCACCACATGCTCAACTCCTCTTAAATAGTTTTATCATTACTTTTGTTATACTCGTATTTTATATTACCGGTTCAAATTCCTTATTACCAATTATGCTAAATTTGAAACTATTTAACTTAATTTTGCTTTAACTATCATCATAGGATTGTAAAGTCTAAGTAAGTATTTTTCTCATACTGGATAATGTGTGATATATGATCCGAGAGTTTTTAATCAGCAAATCATATGTGAGGTCACAATATTTCTACAAGTAGGAAAGGTATCAATATAATGCATGGAATAAGAGTAAACATTATTTACCATGGATGTTAAAATGAAATTGGAACACGGACAAGATCATTAATCGGTTTTTGTGTGAAGCATGAAAAGATAATGCTGAAACTGTTCAACATACCTGTTTAAGTACGCATATTAATATAAGGAACAAAAGTAATGCTAGCACGACTAGGACCAAGTAATACTGCATTCTGGCTTAAAATGTCTTTTAGTAGTCGCTGCGCTGGTATTAGTAACAATAGCATAACAATAAACGAATATCTATCACTATTAGTGGAACTGCTGCCCTATTGTCTGCTTTATAATTCCTTAAAGAAGTCATTGGATAAAAGATATTATCAAGAGACGTGACAATCGCCATTTATCTGTAATCATTTTCAGAAACTCAAAAAATACAAAGAACCTGGCCATGCAGAGAAAAGTTGAAAGAAACTTCCTTTTTTATAGGTAAATAATCGCTCTGCAATGAATACAACTTTGAAAGAGCACCATCATAAAGTTTTGTGGCATCACACACATGAAACCATTTTCCCTTTTAGAAAGAGGATGGGAGAGAAGCGTGTGCTTTTGAGTTATTATTATAAAAGGAATTATTGGAAGAGAGAGTAAACGGTGAAAGGAAAACATTTTCTATATTCCCTTTAATGAAAGTCTATGGCCACATTATAATTGTTTATTATTTTCCATCCAGCCTCTTTCTCTTATACTGATTACTATCAAACACTTGCCATATTATATTTCAGTCTCATTATCCTCAATCCCTTTAAAACATGACTGATTTACTTACATGTAAATGATATTGTTTGATTGCACTGACAATGAACAATTCAATTGTTTGACGAGTTATTTCTAAATGTAGTTCCCGTTTTTGCATGATTAGATGTATATGGATGAAAAAATGATGCACTTGTTTATAGCTCCAAACTGTCTACATTTTGTCCTGTGTTAACTATGCAAGGTTCACTCGTAATTAAATTAAACCGCTAATTTTCAATTATTATGTAGATGCTATCACACGCTACCCCTTGTTTAAAAACGTTGACTTTGTTACTTGAGGGTGGAATGTAGCCATGAAAAGTTTGAAATTAAAGTCACTTGCCAGTTTCCAATGTATCCGTTTATATTGTTACAGTGGTTTTGTACCTCTGCTATAGTTGTGAAATATGCACGAGAATAGAGCCACGTTAATAAATCCATGACTAATAATTTTGAATTCATCAGCTGCTCAATATGAAATAAAACCTCGTTAGTTAAATTGACATCACGAGAATAACAACGTTAGTTTAGTATAATAGTGGAAAACTCAATTTACTATACTTTTAGTATTTTTCTACAATAAAAAGGAAAGATTTTTCTATAGTACAACTACAAATATTTCCAACATCCTAAGGTATAGTACATATTATAATATGCTGTGCTACATTAGGTGAATAAACTGTTGCTAAACGGCTAAAGTGTCACTCTCACTATTGGTTTTATAATCTATAGAGTTTACAGGTTTTGACTAATTATTCACTCTAGTTATTTTGTAAACAAGTTCACTCTCCTTTTTAAAAAAAAATGGTTACGTATTTTCTGAGAAACTCTGACCACATCACAATATAACATTACTTAATATTTTCCTAGAAATCTATCAATATATATTATATTATATGATCTAATTAAACTGAGATGTATTGTTCTATTTTCTGACATCACTACATTTTAATGCTATATTGTTTATACGTATATATGATTGTAAGATAAATTGTTCTACAAAACTGTTAACGCAGTGTTAACATCCAACTACACTCATGACTCACTTTTATACTTGTCTAATGTAATATAAACTCCCACTTAAAGGTTAAGCCATAGTTTGAGTCTGATGAAAATTGTTCAATTTCTTTAATCAGCAATATTTTGTTGAAAGAGTACGGTTTTTGCACGATTGAAGGAAGACAAAAAAAGTTCGCCGACGCATATTATCTTTCGTTTTATAGAAAGGCTTGACTTAAAATGAGATATAATATCGAAACATCATAATCATTTTACTTTACTAAAATTTTAAATTCTCAATAAACTGCTAAACTCTATGTATTTCTACAGTATTACAACTATCCTAAATTGTTGGTCAGTAAAAAAGCTTTTTCTTGTTTCTTTTTAATAAATTTGATAAGGGCTTGCATTGTCTCCGTTCAGCATATTATTCAGTCACTTAAAGCTACTTTGTTCTTTACGAATGATTCCTTAATTGCCAACTGCTTCATTAATTTGCTGTAATAATGAAAAAATAGATGACTATCACTGTCCTAAATTTGCGTCTGATATGCGCACTCTCTAGGCGGCTTTTACTGTGTTATATAAAAACTTTGAGATAGAACTATAAAGCCTTTTCTAGCGATTGTTATATGATTAAAACATTTATAAAAAATTTAAACAGTCTGTTATCAAAATGATTATGCATTCTTTCTCTAATTAAACCTAACATCATCTTTTTTTCTATTTACTTTTTATGCAATAGTATACGTATACTAATGTGAAAGTAGTCCTTTGAAATATACTAAAATATAGAAAAGTTCGTTGACAGTGCTATTTGTAGCAAGACCTAATTAAGTTTTTATTGCTTTAAATTTCCCTTTAGTAAATCAATTAAGTCACATTTGTTGTTTTAGCGGTAGTGCTTTGCAAAGCCTCCTGAAGACAATTTGATCCAATTACTTGCGATCACATGTTTAGTTACTAGAAGTTCCTCAATTAATATTATATAACATTACAGCCCTTTGATAACCATTGCAGACCACTCGCGATCCTACGTCTACAAGATTCTATAAATTAATCTAAAGATTGTTCCAGATAAAGTCAGTTTTTCAGTAAGAAATAATATTGCTTTCTGCTTTCTATCTAAAATTTTTATTTTTCTATTCATTAAGACTAATTTTGCACCAAAATAGACGATTTATACCATTCTACATATATAAACTGCTTCATTAACAAAATACATTTCCTATTTACTACCATATTATTATATATTATGTATATTTTTATTAATCAATAATAATTAATGCTAACAGTGTAATTGCGCTACTACTATTAACATTTTAGTACGCAATGACAGCTTATTCTAACGCTGCCATTTACGTCTTTAATTTTTAATATTTGTCAACCTTAACAAAGTCTTTTTATTTGTCTTTTTTCAATATGAAAGATCGTCAAGAACAAAGTTCTTTTATGGATTCGTACTCTTTAATTACTTTTAATAGCAAAACCATATCTATTATATTTTGGTTTGAATCCAAAAGAAAATGTATGATGATAGTACATAATAAACCAAAAAGCAGTTTATTTTCTATTTCTCCTCCTCCTCTTCATCATTATCGTCATCTAATATATTCCTTGTCGCATGCATATCTTTAGATTTTTTTGGCACTCCGTTTCGAAAATGTATTAAAATTGTAGCAGTTTGTGTAATGGTAAACTTATGGATATATTCCGACTTCCTCTCACTATTCTCTTGTTCTATTTCTTATGAAATAACTATTTAATGCATAGCAGAATACCATGGGACGCACAGATTCTCCTTTTCTTTAGTCGTGAATATTAAAAGCATGAGCGAATTCCGGCAATTCTTTTTTTAAATGTCATTTCTACAACAATAACAGCTATTATATGGTCGTCATCATCATCTTGATTTTATTATGCGATAGTTTTTTATGCTGTTCGCACATATTAACTTCACAGTGGTTAAAAACCATTCCAAGGGCAATAATTTTGCCTCCCATGGCGGTAGCCTAAAATAATTATTGCCAAATGAAGATCCAATCTAGTTATGAAGTATCCATTGTATATATTATTCAATGTAACAGAATTAAACAGAGGATCCACTTGCGCATCTGCACTTTATACGCAAATTGTTAATGATATTAACGCAATTGAATCTTGATCTTAATTATTACCCATCTCAGTTCTTAGTTTTTATGGTAATGATGTTTAGCAGGCATTATCAAATTATTGTCGCAGATATTATATAACTTAAGTAATGACTAGTCATCATCTATTTATTGGTCAAATTGAATTGAATTGATTTACTGTGTTAAATGATACTACTTCCTTCGCCTATGCATTTCCTTTTATAATAGCTTTATGCTGGAAATTACGCGCCATTCATAACTAATGAAAAGATTTCGATTAAATATAAAAACTTGTATAAACTAATTTTTTGCATTTTTAAAAGTCACAGGAAATGTACGGTTGAAATGCGAATGAAGTAGTCGATTGATACAAGGTGTTGGAGAAGTTCCCTGACGAAAACATTGCTATGTTTCAATAACCTGAGATATTCCTAAAGTAAAAGTTTGACAAAATAATAACACTACATAATCCATGTTCATGTTCTTGCCTATTATTCATTACTCCTACAAATCTAGCGTCTCATTAATAGTTTCCACAAAATTTATAAATTTTGTCAACTGTTTCATTTTGTTTTTAATCGTACATTATTGCATCGTAACCCATTAAGTTAAGGTGTTATTCGCATAATTATTGCTTTTTTGCAGCTATCTAATTCCTTAATATTATACTGTAAGACGTAGAACACCATAATAATAGATAACGCGGATGGATCGACACTCCCACTCTTTCAAGTACAGGGTAATTAAATCTACTAAAATGTAAGCCTTATCTGACATCATTTTCTCCATCAAGATGATGACGATGATATAATAACGTTTTTCTAAACTAATAAATAAGTATATGGCTGCCTTTGCCGATAATAGCTCGATCAAATTCATTATTACAACGTAACGTTGATATGATGATGATATGGTCTATACTTATAATACCTACTTATAGGTACAGATATTAGTTATTCAGCACGAGCAACTTTTTTTACTTGGGTCGATTACTATTCCCCTCATAATTCAGTTTCTACTATGCAAACGTTTCTGCTGGGTTTAGCCCTTTTGAGTGTTTACACAGTTTAATTATTTTCATGAAAGCAAGACTTAAAAATTTTAATCTTCAGCTCATACTATTGCTAACTTTACCCTAATCAAATTTTACCATTTGCTCTACTCACCACTTCAACGTCTGGAAGTTACGTTGGGTGAAGCAAGTGCTAAATCTGTTTCTTGATTACTTTACGGAAACATCTAATGATATATGAGGACCTTTTTATATAATTCTTTCTACTTCATTAACAATCAATCCAACGTAGCCTCTCATTAGATAATTTAACTACTGTCCTTCCGATTATTGTTATTAATGACGGTAGTAAAAATAGGAGAAATGGTTCTGTTTCGTTTCAATTATGAAGTATTTCTACTTAATGAAATAAAACCAGGAACAAGTAAATGTTGAGGGAATAAACGGGTAAATGAAAAGACCGTTGACGTTCATTAAGTCAATAGTCCTTTCACTTTTATACAGTTTGTTATGATACGGTCCATATATTGGAAAATGATTACAGAAGTTATTACGGTAGCCCATAAAGCATCCTCATCGTACAATAATAATACCTACTAATCCCACAAGCAAAGGCTTTTTCGCCTAGTCTTACCCGAGGCAAAACTGTGAGAAGCTTTACGACCACGTCAGAAAGGATTTTATTTTTTCCCCTGATACATTCAGAAACAACAGAAAGCTAAAAGTGACGTAAAATGAGGGAACCTGAAAGAATTGCGGATATTATAAGATGGGTCATAATTCACAATCCACGTTAGATAATATTTTGTTCATGTTTTTGTATACATTCTTGTCATACTGCCTTTCTTTTATCTACAACACATGAAGCAGGAAGACTACTTTCTCTGTCAATTCATAACAAAACCTTTTTAATTTGCTTTATCTGTCGTGTAGTAATGTCATCACCATCTTTGCAATAGTACTTACAGCAACTCTTTTTGTCAATTGTTGGGTGAACAACAATTTCACAAGCTTCACATTATTTTTCTTAAAATATTGAAGATGCCTTTCTGTTTATTTTTTCTAGGACAGATTTTGACTATTTTATGGAAGTTTGAGATTTCATAAAACTGAAAAATACTGCTTAATAAAGTAATGGATCGCCTACATGTTGGAGTTGAACAGGGACATCCAATAATGACCAAATTGTTTCATTGTTTCTTAACAAACATGATCTTTTTCAGTTCAATGTTATAGTACTGCTTTCCTCTTTGCAATTTTAAAATTTATTAGCAGCAATAAATAAGAAAGTCTCTTCTACTACTAGAGAATGAGAAACGAATTCAAGATACTGTTAAAAATGCAAACTTAATTCCGGTTTTATTTAACATTTGGATAGCTGCGTAGTTGTTCTTAAAAATCTCGATTTCTGTACACAAAAGTAAAAAATGGTAACTTCTGAATAAAGCTATAGTAAGAATAGTAATATAATAATAATATTAATAATAATCAGTCATAAGTAATCATTGTGTCTACTATTGAATAGAAAATATGATTAATGAATAGTACTAACTATCGTAATAATTATTTATAATGAGCAATTTGGGAAATCATATTTCATTCGTTCTTTTTAAGCACAATTAATTGCTTTATCAACCGTATTGTACTAAATACCTTAGAGAAAGTAATATGTCTTTTTAAATGTTAACTTAAGATGAGTAGATCGTATACAGATCATGAATGACGAGTTTCAAACTTATTAAGTACCATGTATTGATTAGTTAATTTTTTATAAAATTTAGTCCTCCTCATTTAACCGCCGTTTACCATCACAACTCTTGCATGACCCTTCTTGGAAACACATATTAATTAATCCAATTCAATTTTTCCTGACACACTGACTCTTCATTAGATGAAATGGGTTTTATCGGGCATACAACCACTGGAGCAACATAACTAAAAATCATAAATTAATCTATGGATAAACCTGACTATCGGAAATCGCAATAAGTAATTGGAGCACCATTTGTAGGAAATTAGAAAATGGGCGTAAATATTTTTACAATTTTCTTTCGCTGATTATCATTTCAAGAGGACTGACTGACTGCATTGATAATCATTTGTAATCAGAGGTAAATATTTACAGAGAATACTGCAACACCTTTTCAATATGTTTTTGATAAACGTTTCACTCTCGAAACACTACGAATAAATTTGGAGTGACTTCGAAACTGACCAAATTTTGATGTTTACTGTGTTGGCAAAAGCTTTTTGTTATCTGTAGTACTCTTTTAATGCAGACCTTCCTGAAATTAACACTAGTATGCAACTGTATATAATACTGATACACAAATACTTGTAATTGTATATTGTTAAATACCTTCTCTGTTAGTTATACACATATATATATATTCTATAGATCAAATGGAGCGGATACTTGTAAATTAATGACCGGCAACTTCCAAGTTTTGATTGTGCTAACTTAGCAATGACAGAGAAGTTGAAGAATTACGAATTACGCTTGTTGATGTTCTAACTATGTAGTAAGATAATCTAATGCATTGTTTATATGATAATCATTTTCTCGCCCTAACTTCCTCCTTCAATTGTGGCAAATTCATGAGATGCTGTGCTAGCTTTATTCCCATGCGCGACACTTTGGAAATCTTGTCACCATTTAATTCTGATGACGATTATTATGCTGCTCACCACCATATTGGGTGACAAATGCGTTTGAATGTTATGCCAAGTAAACACATCTTGCTAATTAAAGTGATAATTGAAAAGGGAGTGAACAGCTATGAGAAGTGGCCGTGTCTCAAATCCCTACAGCCTGAATGGGGAGCATAGTGAGCCCCACAGGATTGATAGTAATACCAGTGGTATGGGTAGTTGGGGCAGTGTGATTTGCAATCACACCAAAAACATTCTTATGAGCCAGGTAAGGGCTTGTCGCAGTATGCTCGAGAGTGGACAAGATGTGATGCGTCCGCGAGCTGCCAGATGACGAATGAGTGGCAGCTGCTGCCGTAGCGGTGGCAATGGGGATCGCATAAGGAGTGTAACGGATGGATGTTGGAGCCGCAGTGTGGGTAGCTGCGGTGCCTATGGCTGGAATTAGAATGAACTCACCATAGCTCGCACCACGTGTGGACGCCCTCGTCTTTGCTAAGTTGGCTGGTAACATTACCTCCTTTGGCTGAGCCTTCTTGCATTCCACCTGAAAACAAAGGGAAATTCGTCATTTCTATAGGTTCTCCTTCAAATGCGCTTCCTCTCGTTATACTCAATAATATTTTGAGCACTTCGATTTCCGATAGCAGAAACAAAAGTTAAATAGTGCTGACTGACTATTTTAGCCCATTAGCAGAGCGAAAACAAACATTGTCTTTATCTATATTAGATTATTACTGCCGGTAATAATTCTTAAGCAAGAGTTTGAAGCAAAACGGATTTTTTTGACTTACCATCTTGTTGTTGATTTCGTGGAAATGTATTTCACATACTTTGTCTACGACATCTTCATTTTGGAACGTAACGAATCCGAAACCTGTCAATCAGAATAAAAAAAGAAATAAAAACATCAGCTCAAGTTTCACACTCAAACAAATGCAAGCAAAGGATTGTATATATGTGTGCATATATGTGTGATGCAAGAAAAGAGAAAAGAATGATCACAAAGAAGAAAAAGTGGAAGATAGATGATCCAAAAGTGCAATCTCTGTCTCAATAAAAATGCCACAATCCAAAGTGTAATGCGTGTGACTCTGACTTGACTACAGTTCTATCTCTTTGAACTATATCAGTGCATTAAAACTCTTTGCGCACTTTACGGTTTCTACACAATAATAATATGCTCTTGCTTTGTTTAAGCCTTCCTCAAATATGAATCAACCGAAAAAATACTATTTACATTGGGACCACCAAAGCCAGTATTATTATTATTATACCGTTTTTGCTTGTACATTCTTTCTATCGTTATTACAACTGCTTCTTCCATCTATCCCACGCCAGACCACATAACATTATCATGTATTTCCCCAGAGATATTGTACATAAGCTTAATCCACGCATCCATCCAAACAATTCCTTTCATTTCCAAACAAATGAACTCTCAGACTTACGCAAGCAGACATAGAATTTCAAGCAATTTCCCCAAAACTATTTCGAAAATATGCAGAAAAAAACATACATCAGTTACAAAATACAAGGAAAAGATGCACCGGATCACACACGAAATGAGCAGAGAGATTGACGATGAATGGATTGTGCTCACATACAATCAGACAGAAAAGAGAATGAAGAACACTAATAAAATAGTTTTTAACTGATTGATCGAGTGGGTTAGGCTGCTTTACTACTTCAAGCCGTTGTAGGTCACGAGTATCGACGAAATTGAGAATCAACGCATATCAAGTTTAATAAAACTATTTAAAACCGGCAATCTCATCTTTTGTTTTTACATTTTTATTAACAATTACTAAAAAATATTAACGCGTAAAAATTGTCATTATAATTGAAACATTTGCTGAATCCCACGCATAAACATTCGTTTAAATTTTTAAAAATACTTATGTATGTATATTATTGTAGCAATTTAATTTCCAGAAAATACTCTGCATACCCTTTTCCTTTTTCCAACTCGCCTCTCCAATTACGTTACGCAAACACTTAGTTTTTTTTGGCTCCTACTTCTATCAAAAAGATATGCTACAAAGAATGTAAAGACGTAAAAGAAGAGGAAATGGATGGTAGTACACGGGTCCATTAGAGGGAACAGTTGAGTGCAGTTCAAGAAAAGCTACATGAGAAACCTGCCTTTCGGCCCCTTCCTTGCAATTTTTATATTGGTAACGTACTACCGAATATTTATGATGACCATACAAGGACAAAAATGAAAATGATGACAATTCGTTATTCCTTGGATATTAATAACAAGGTTGGGAAAATTAAAGGCCCACATGAACACATCCAATCACATTTCCACATCGGTCTCACCCTCACCTGGTCTTTTGAAACAATCAAACAAACGTCAAAAGGGAAAGTATTTTGAAAAGAAAAGGTTTTACAGGAGAAGCCGGAGCATTCATCATTTATTTGTGGATCTTTCGCAATTTGTATTTGAAATGCTAGGAAACCGACTGGAGACAATCACTACAAGACAAGCAAACAATTAGCCTGTTTTCGGTATTCAAAAAATAACTGTTTTTCTAGTATCGCTTGGTATTAGGTTACACTGCATAATATATGCGGAATTATTAGCAGGGGAATACAACAGTCAATGCATGTATTTACATGATTGCTTCTTTGAACCGATTACGATACACAAGGGACTTGCAAAAACAAATTAGGGACTAGCACACCACTTCCTTTTTTAGAATTAACTTTTTTATCCTACTTGTAATTCTGTACGAGACAGATTTTCCAGTATATACACACTTGAACTGGTTGACTTTAACATCTGCTCACATTTTATAAACAAAACATACCTGCTTTCTACTTTTCAATTTCACTTTCTCTCTTTTTCCACTTTTCTCCATTCACCCAGACATATAGTATGCACCTCTGGTGTAAACCCACGTCTACACACTGCTCCTTTTCTTCTATCTGCCTTTTTTATTATGCTCGATCTTTTATAAATATCATGCAATGCATGTACACCAGTAAAGATTACAAATTTCATTAAAATTCCGAGTTTGCACAACGTGGGAAACGGATTTTTACATCATCCAAAATAATAGGTGTAAAGGTTGATGTCCGCGTCTTGCTTCTCTGTTGATAATGAATTGAATCACTTACTATAAACAGAATTGTTGAATAGAATTACACTACTAAAAGCAACGAAAATTTTTCAACTTTTATACAAAACATAAAACTTTCTCAAAATCCATATAAAATTCACTTTTCAAAAAAATCAAATTTAGTTTCCTTAAAAACCTAAGACATATTTTCTAGGTTAATTAAATAATTGCCCTGAATGAATTCTTATATTCATAGTGTAGTCCTTGTAGTCCTTTAATACTAGTTCGTAAATCTATATCGTTACATTATCATCATCATCCATCAAGAAAGACTTTTATGTGAAAAATCCATCCAAATTTATTATGTGAGTTCACTACTGTATGACGTAAGACAAAAATTGTCTGGATCTATTTTAAAAAACTCAGGATAAGATCTTTAATTTTGTACTATATTATATAATATTATTAAAGGAATGTGTAGTGAATTTGTTCGTTTCTCTACTCGGTACTTATATACCTAATATAAATATATTTCATGGATTCCATTCTTAAAAGGAGGATTCTTTTAGTTTTGTATAGGTAAACCAAGAGCTAAATGCAATCTACCGAACATCGAGTTTGCTTGCTTTTTCCGTTAATTGTAGCTTTTTTTCATTTCGATAGGAATTTCGTCATTTTGCTCAATGTTGCAGAAGGAAATTGTGGTAACCGTTTTTCACGAGGTATGGAATTGACTTACTCTCTTTTACTTTTTACTACCCATGTCGTGAAACATGACGGGATTGGGAATTTCTGTAAAAAAACGTAAAATGTAACGAAGAAGAAATACGGCTGTTCCACGCTCAATGCTTCTGTGTTGTATGCTTGTGTAAGTCAAAATATTATAAATTCTAGGCAGATTCAGGTGTTTGAACATTGGAATGTTCATTAGCATACCAGTGCCACTCGTTTCACATTCTTTCTATCTCATTTTTTGCCAATTAACGAGCGAAAATCTTTTTGCAAGTACGTTTTAGAATAAAACGGCATATTATTATTAGCTGTTTTCAAAAGACTGTCGCCACCGTAGTTAAACTACCAATTTTGTAACACCATCCAGACTACATTGTAACCGTGTAGGACAAGAAATTAAGACAATGAAATTTTAAAGTTACAACTCTGCTTTTTCAATGGTAAAATCAGCGTTGTCTCAGTCCGAATAACAGAGTTACAAACCGGAGGAGAGAGAATATATTTTTTGTGAGTTTGTCTTTGTAATTCCTTTTAGTCAAGAGCATATTTGACAACTTTTAAAGCTCTTTTATGTGTTTTGAGAGTTGCTGGCGAAGAAGACAAAATAAAAGGGGAAAAATTGAAACGAAAATGTTCTCTGTGTATCATCTGGCATCCGTTTACTAAAACGAAATCATTCTCAGTTTATGCAATTTGTAACACAATGTTGCATCAGTTGATTTAAATCATCCGGATTTAATTTTTTCATGTAATATTGTTACCATTATTAGGACGATCAAGTATTTTATCCATGAGAGTTTTGTAATAATGACCAATGAAATAATGCAATTAATTATGCAGTGGCTGTGAGTAGCATGTTCCTGTTTTGGTGACAAAATTATTAAAGAAATTCGTTTTGCTTTGGACGGATAAATGTGTGAAACTGATATTGTCGATTCTTTGTTTCCCTTTTTCTCTTCCCTGTTTTAAAGTCTTTTGTAGCATATTAAAATAAAAGTCACAAAAATTATTCTTGTTATTCATAAGCTCATTAAAAGTAACTAACGTGAGCTTAAAAAGAAGTTTTTATTAGGAATAATTCTGCTAGTAAAAGCCTATTCTTCTATTTTTGCTGGGGAAATGACGTTAGTTGAATGTTAGGAAAAACAAAACATAGAATTGATTATGAATAAGGAGAGCAGCTTGAGAGCGTTATTATAATTTTATCTTTGGTAGGTAATTTATAAAGGGTAAAGCATAATAAATTTTTGTTTCATTTTTATGTATATCTCGTTTTTTGTCATTCTCATAACAATATTTTTAGCAGGTCAAACCCACTGCTTTATTAGAATTTTCAAGAGAGGCAAATTAAAAGAGGAGAGTCTAGTGGAAACAAATGTATAGGAAAGTGCACGTGCGAAGGAATATTACAAATATGAACCACATGGGATAAATAGAATGGAAATATATGAAAGTGGGAGCAGAAGAGAAATGAGAGCATCAGTATAGTAGTAGTGGTAAACCACATACTTTTCCCACTTTTCCCTAAGACTATTCCGTGACTTGGCATAAATCTATTGCTTTGCTCCTGCATGTGCAATTCTTGATTTTCCCCGTACTCTTTCTCTCTATCCCAATCTAATCTGATAGCACAAGAGATACTTCTAGATCACCTCTTCGGGTTTACTTTGTAGAATTAGTTCATGTTATACAAAGTAATAATGATCTAACTTTTGATATGTTCCGGTTCTCTATGCAAGCATTCAAAATAATCATACTATTTCTATCGGCATGTCTGCCTCTTCAACAACTGCTACTGCAATAACAAAAATATTTTTTATTATTATCATTCTGTATTTTCTTTCTTTCTCTCAGTTTGTAAAAGAACAGGAAGTTGCTTCAAGTCGTGGCTGCGCCTCTTCTCCTACTTCACTGCTCACTCAACGCAACTCATTTAGAAATGATGGAAAGATTGGAGTTGATTTATTTGTCCTTAGCACCTGCTTCGTATTTCAGTGTGTACAAAGAGTAGAAAACTTTGGCTGGAGAGGGAGAAAGAGACAGTAGTGCACATAATAGTAGTATACTGATTCCTTCCACCACCAGAAAAGCCACAATGGTTACTCACAATATATCCCGACCGACTCTTGCCTCAACATCCCTCCCTATTTTTCGTTGCACAGTGCCAAACTAAATTCAACCGTATTAATTTTCAAAAGAAGAGTGTTTCACTTGTCTTTTTCATAATCTTCGTCGACATCCATCATCTATTTTTAAAAACGTCTAATCAACTACCATTTAAACGTATAAAGGAAAAAAAATAAATGGAGCATATTTGGTCTCTCTCTTTATATATCTTTTACAATCGGGATAAAGATGATCATGCTAGTCTTGGAGGAAAATAAATTTTAATATATACGCTTGGTAAAGAGATGAAGCATGAGCAAGTTGGAAGCGACATTTAATCTTTTTACGTTGCCAAAAAACTGTATGAAGGATGCATGCAAAAAAACATAACGTAAGGATTGTTGAAAAGTTTAAAGATAAAATATGAAGCCATTCATGCATTCCTCACAATATCTTTGTATCTTATAAAAGGGCATTTGTGTTTTTAAATATAGCTGATTATTCATACGATGCTTCATGCTTATTCCACACAGACAAGATTCGCCAAGCACAAACTAATTGCAACCTGTCCCACCGCCGTCAACAAAATTGTCAAAGCTTCAGTCATATACAGCCATGTAATAGATTGGATACATTGACTCTTGGAGGAAGGAGAAGACACCGACAGAAGAAATTGAATATGAAATTTTTAGAATATTTAAGCAAAGATTTTTAATATGAACATTTTTTGATGATGCTATTTTCTTGATTATCATATCATTGTAAATGCTTTAATATCTTCGGATCGTAATCCCTGTTCATGTCTCATACGTATCATTTTTACTGCTTTTATGATTTTGTAGCATAATCCAAATCATAACTTTCAAAAATAAGAAGTTAAAATTATATTTTAAAAAATCAAGAATAATCTTTTGGACTTGCATAGGCCATGGATTGAATAAAGCGAAATCCAGCAAATTAATAAACGTCAAGAAAGGTTTTAAACTAGAGACGTTCTAGCAGAGTCCATGCCGATAATTCTTTAAGATTTATGCATGGAATTAATGATTTTGATCATTTAATTTGTATTTTCTTTAAATCTTCTGTTGGTAAAACGAAGCATCGCAAAATTGATAATGTTTGATAAAAATCTATCTATTGTAATTCAAAATTTCACGTGATAAAAATATTAAGCATGAATATACTCCAGCTTGTTCCAACGTACTAATCAACATTTGTCGTTACTCTTGGAACCCCTCCCCAAACTGCGTGCATCATTTCAACATTATATTATCATCATGCATCTTATTTCAATATCGAAGGGAAAATCACTTTGGCAAGCTAGCACAAGTAAACAAGCTTCACTTGATATTTCTGTGATATTTCTCAGAAAAACGCTGCACTCCTTTTTCTCACACTTTGTATCGAAAATGAGGGTTTGTGGAAGCAAGGGAGATTGGGAAAAGGACCAGACAATAAACCACTAAATAAAAATTCAAGTGCCTCTAGTGAGTCTTGCTGAATCTCAACAATCTTTCAGTGGAGATAAAGCAAAAAAGAAAGTCAGATAACATCAAGAAATCTTTTTCAAATGTCTTTATAATATTTAGTTCCATTTCCATTTTAAGGTAGTATAGTAGCTCCAGTAGTAAAATTGTGTAAATGCATACTGCATACATATATTCATCCATCTATTATTTCCTTAAATACATTCAAAAAATGCCACATTTATAATTCCCTATAAATGTGAAGGAAAAAGGTCTTGATGCGACCCATGTACAAAAGACTTTCACTTTCCTTCTGCTACTATTTTCTGAAAAAGCACACAACTGCTGCGACACAAAACTATTTCAGTGTTACATTTGCTTTTCTTCTGGAGACAGGGAGGAATCTTTTTAAAAATCCCATCGTCTCAATCCTCAGCTGTCTTCAGCTACTAAAGCCAAACGAGTGAAGAAGGAAGCTAAGCTTCGGCTGGCTGCAAGGCCCCCACTCATTCGTATATATATTATTCAACTGTACAATTCTATTGTTCTCTCAAAGTTAAACGAACAGAAAATACATTTTCAAAATCTCCTGCGCACCTCCCAGAAAAGAAAAAAGTAAAATAACCAAACGTATTTGGTATATTCCTTTTCTCTACTTTTCATACAGAAAGCATTAAAATACGTAGGCAAACATAGCATTAGCTATTTTCGAATCTTTTAAGCTCTTCCCGTCTTTTCATTGTTTCCAGCTAATCCATAGTTTTCTCTGTTTCATTCATTTAAATAAGCATTTTTCTTCCGTGACAACCGCTCTTTATGTAGATGATGTGATGTCTGGGAAACTAAGTAGCAACACATTCAATAAGTAAATGATCGTAAATCATATAAGTACTTTGGCTTCTACTTGAAACATTTTAATTGTCACTTGTATAAAAATCGTTGAATAACAATTCTTTCAGTTTTATGTTCAAACATATTCTCTGCTAAAATGAATATTTTTTTAAAAAAATGAAGCTTTCCATGTTACACAAATGTTTCTCACATTCAAATTAATATATTGACATTATTATTTATCCAATTTCATGACAAATTGATATTATGATATTCATTTTGACCCCTTTTCACTCGAGTTTTCCCAAGATTTCAAAGAAAATAATAATACCAATGTAAAAAACAGCAAGAGCTTTTATAATATACTCCGTTTTTAAGCATATGCTTCACTTTTAAAATATTTTTCATTCCGCTGTATCCTTTGCAATATACAATATACCTGCTGTTCAACTATCAAAGTTCTACGTGTATTATGCATGTAGATTATGAAAAATAAAATATAATGTTTGGAATGAAAGGTTTTTGGCTTTTAAAAGATGTGTATGGAAGCCTAAGAGAAGAAATGGAAGATAGCTTTTGATAAAATTATGATACAATAAAACTCTAATATGTGAAAATAGTGAAAAAGAGAAGATGTGATGGTTGCTTCTTTTCAAGCAATTCTACTAGCTTTTATAAGAGAACAAGTTTTATTATTATAGTGAGTATTTGTGTGCATGAAAAAGAGAAAAGGGCAGGTACTTCCAAATATCTACTCATTTCGTAGGAAGCAGAAAGTAGAGAGAAAAAGTAAAAAGAAGAACGTCATGCAGCACAAATAAATAAATGGGTTTAGTCTGGCGTGTAGCCACAATGAAAGCATACAGCCATCCAGCCACATGAATACACGACGGTGGTGATGGTACAACAAACACACGAACGAACAGACGTTCACTTTCTCCTGTTTCAGCATGCAAGTTTGCTCACAAGTCTGTAAGTTTAAAAGAAACTCACAGCAGCAACCATTTTTTCATCTTACCTAGGCAAGGGAAATGAAATGACACTGAAAAAGTTTTTAGAACTAGCCATAGAATAAAGCTGGTGAAAACGGAAGCTTTTCATTTACAACCTTCTGCTATTCATCTGCATGAAATTCTGATTTTTCTAACTGGTCTTCTTGACATAATGATTTCTCAACGAAGAAAATGTACGATTATTCCGTTATGAGAAGCAAGATAGTTTGGCTGACGTGAGACGGAGAATTTGAGAAGATGAGTGGAAGCTAAAGTTGCAAAGTTCACATAATATTATAGACCATGTATATGACGACAAACTGCTTACGTACACTTTTCAAGTGATGGTGGTGGTGTGCGGAACGTAAGCATTATTATTATATAAAATATAAAATACGAAGGGGGTGTGTGTTTGCAATTCAATGCAGGTTGGTTTTGGTTAAGCGATAAAAAATGCCCTGGTGAGATTTGACTGAAGGTACTGCAAGAAACTCAGTGAGCAAAACTTGGAAAAATATGGAGAAAGGATGATGAGATGATGCATAAATTTATTTATGTAAGACCTTCCCATTCCGCTTTGTGAACATTCACTTTTTCCAATTTTTCTCAGTGGTATGCCATATAAACACATTCATTGCCGCAGTTAAAATTCAGCCTTGTATGACACACAGAAGCAAACCTCCTCATTCTCCTTTCCCCCAGCACCAACGTTTGTAGTTTTTCCACGCTCCCTATTTCATTGTATTCACTACATGAGAAGGAAAAGAAGAGTGGATGTACTGCTTCTGCTAGCAGCAAAATGATTAATCATAAAGTTTATCCTCTGACATGATAAATGGGGCGCTAACCTCTGTTAAAAATAACTCTTTTTTATGAAAAACATAATCTAATGAACTATTAAGAGTGCTGGTCACCTTGCGACTTACAAAGTATCCGTTGTTCTTTCCGTCATCATTTTATTCAAATTTCAAAAACCTAGCTCCCTCCTTATTTTTTCATTCATACAATTAATTTTGCTAAAATCAGCAGCAGCTCCAATGTGTTAGACCCTTATTTACGTGCTTTTGTCTCCAAATTGCTATTCATTCTTATACAAAATGCATAACATGAAAAACAAAGGATATAAAATCTGATACAAAAACGTAAGTTTATAACAGATAAGATTATGCACAACATATAAGCCAAAACATGTACTAGAATACTAAAAGAATTCTAAGTTTGTTAGCCGGTTCGTTGAGCTGAAATAGAATTTTAGGAGAAACTGAGAACACAATACAATGTACAAAGTATGGAGCGTGAACCTATCTAAACTTTTTTGTTTGTGATTCACTTGCTTTCAAAATCCGTTTCTAAAATATGTCTAAGTAGATTCCAGGTCAAATAATAAAATTATATTTAGAGTTATCCTATGACCTATCAAAGTATCAATTGAGTAAGTACTTGGTACTAAAAGGTACACTTCGATAAAATGACTAGTACAATCAAGAATGATGAATTAGTTTATCAAAATTAAATAAAAAGTAATAATTTTGTGTACAATACATTTAAGCAAAAATTATATTCCAAAATTTCAAATTTTAAGCAAATATCCTAGCGTTCTAAAAAATCCAGCATTGCACTAACAAACGCAAACCACGGTAATGCGCTGGTGGTGATAAAACGACAAAAAGAGAGTATCTTGTCGTTGGTATCGACCATCCATCATATTCCTTGCAAGATAAAACATTTGTAAAAGTTTTCCTGCAAATGTGCAAATGAAGTGCTGGAAAGTGACAAAAAATTGCTGACGTTGCAGAACAAACGCTGTGATAATCAAAGGAAAAATTCCGTAAGGAGCTTCTACCTTTTATTGAGAAGAAATCGTTTTGTTCTAAAGAATTCTTTTGTTAAGGTAAGCACAATTTAGGACTATCTAAACCTGCGCATTTGGTTGGGTGGCTACTATCATATTTATTTTGAAATTCGAAATTTTCTATTTCTAAAAACTCCTAATGCAAAATATATGTTTAGGTGGAAAGAATTTGAAAATAGGGTCTGCAACCCATTTCATCACCTTCTTCCAATTTTCTCATACTTGAATTTGGAATTTCTTTTACAGAATAAATAGGTTTTAGAATATACCAGAGCAGCAGGGACTCCATATATTTTCCGCACGTATTAAAAAACTTTTGAAAAAGTTATTATTGCTAAGAAGGTAGAATAATGTGAAGAATGAAGGAGTTGAACCAGACACAAAACTATTTCTCCTCGTGTTTCATAAATAAAAATGCAACTGAAAAGAAGACCGACGGTTGTATTTAAGTTACTGATTTCAATATTATTCTAGTGATGCTTCCCCCACGGTTAGTCCTACCTTTACTACTTGTATTTATACTCATATTCAACACAGAAGAAAAGAGAAGAAGGGAAGGAATAAAAATAAATTTTGCACATTGCATATTACCCACGACATTTCTGTGAATCCAGACTATTTTCCTATTGTATAAACGCACCACAGATATCAAACTGAAGTATGATAAATGTTGCTATTCAGATGACGGAAAATGAAACTTTTCCTCTCTTAAAATACATTACAGAAGATAAACTTTTGCCTTTCTTGCTGATAGACAAAACTGAGTATAAAAAGAAGCCATATTTTTGTGCTTTCTCTCTGTCTAGGAGGAGTCATCAGCAAAAAATAATAAGCGTGCATGTACATCATAATATAATTGAAGAATGTTGAATGATAATATTTCGGATTACTATCCAATGATAATATTACGTTATTTTTTCTTGTGACCATCAACATTAAGGCAATTCCTATAAGTAGCATTTAGTCAGCGATTACTAGTCCACCATGTTTCCATGTGGGACAGCCTCTATAATTCATAATTCACCATCCTGTTCTCAACGAAAATGATCCCCTCTCAAAAATATCAGTTCCATATTTTCTCTGTGTGTCTCCTTCCTTGAAATTACATAAAAGCTGAAGAAGAACCATCTTTATGCCAAGATAATGTGTCATTTATGTGTATAGAATCCATTCAAAAAGGTAAGAGGAAAGTAGGAAGCTTTTAAGAAAAGTGTAGCCATTGTAGAAGTATTTTTTATTGCAGATAATAGCAAATAGCATTCACGGCAGTATTTCACTACATGTTCTGCGAACCGAAGAAAAGGCACAGAGGAAAAAATAAAATGGAAATAGAGTGTATGCCTATTGTGCAAAAGAGAAATAGACGAAAGAGGATCATTCTTTTCTAGAACAACTTACATTTTCCTTGCCTACAATTACCTTATCACTACTTGATACTACTTTACTATTCCCGTTCCATTACTAAGCGATTCCTTATTCTTAATTTACAAAATACATAATAATACAAGTGGTATAGTCGGTGGTGGCCAACTACTAACGGTTTAGTGACAATTCTTACAAAGTGACAGTTCCCATGTGAACAGTTATTAATGGACCATTCTTTCAATATAATTATCATTAGCGCACATGATGTCTGGGCTATCTACTTGAATCGCTGTATGATGCAAATTATTTCTCATAGATTCCTCACTGTTTTCTATAAGATACAATCCACACGATGTAGCTCATAACTAGCCTATTTTTTATTTACTAAAAACAATGAAACCTGCAGTTTTTGTAAATGTTTACGTAAAAGACATGGATTTTATCTATTGAGGGGACATTTTTGTAGAGTAGGACAGTGGTTGGGGGATGGGGCCGTTTAATGAATTCAATATATAAAATTTATGTAACGCAATGTGTTGTGATTGAATTTTTGTTTTGCTTTGAATTGGAAGAGTACCATAATAGCATACACTCGCTTTTAGAATTGTTCCAGTAGATTACTGCAAGCAAAAAGTCATAGAAAAAATAATTACCTGCTGCTGGCAAGTAAATTTGTACCATTAATATTGCCAGCATCACATCAGGAGATAAATATGTGCATTGACTCTTGCAAGTTGTGTAGGAAGCAAAACGTCTTATCATCCCACAATTATGAAGAAATGGAATCTATTTATTACGTTAGATTAAATCGGTAAAGTATTTCATTACATTAGTATTGAATCTAGTTTTTTAAACTGACTTAAGATTAAACTTCCAATACCACTATCATCACTCCCTCATGAAATTTTGGTGTGCAGTGAGAAGGAAATTTTCTTCCGTTCATCTAATATTAGTCTTTTTTTCCTGAGAGTAAGTTCAAGACGACTTTTGTCACAAAAAGTGATATATCCTTTTCATGATAACTCATGATGTGATCCCTCTCTTACAGAATTTATTGTCTCGAGGAGAGAAAGAAAGAATGGCGAACATAGAAGAACGAAGACCAGAAGCCCAATCCTCTTTCCATACGTACGCTACTTCCGCTTCTACTGCTACCCCAACACACCAAACTAACCACTATAAAACCCAATCTATGTTAATATAAGAGAATGAAATGCAGAAGAAAGTAAAAGAGATTCCAACCTGTCGAGATTCCTAATGTCAACCGATTACTCAGCAAAAGAGAAAAGACTATGCTAATACCAAAATTCCTTTGAAACACGACCAACAATGGATTACCTTGGGTGTAAGGGGATATGGGTATAAAAAGGATAAGAGACACCTCAAATTCAAATATACAAATAGAAGTTTACCGTATATTTTCAAATTTTAGCCCTCCCTTCAATAATCATACATTACTAAAAGAAACTAGAACATTGTACAAGACTATTCAATTTTCCAAGTTGAAATCATAAATTTTACAATAAATCTACTGAAATTAAATCTTGTTCGTTTTCTCGCCATTGCTGAAATTGCTCAAGTTATAAGACTGTGAGTACAACAAGAATGTATACGTTTTATACGGGCGACAGTAAAAGCTATGAACCTTTATATCATAAAAGAGCTCCCATAGAATGAATGAAGGAAGGCAATTTATAAGAACACAAGCACACAACTCTCTTTCTCCACTTGCAAGTTTTACTCGACTACTTTTCGCGTGCCTCCTCGCCCTCCACCATACATTTTCATTTTCCCCCTTTCCTTCCAATATCTGTAACCTCTCTTTCTAACTAGTCCTTTCATTTCATCACTTTTAATGTAACGGCTACCACTATTTACCATATGTATTTTTATCCTTTTCTCCGAAATACCAAACCATTACTATTGTGAATGGTTCGATGGCTGCATAGTTTAGCAATCAAATATTGAAGGCGTACATTTCCTGAAAAACACGAAGACATTTCTCTCTTGAAGGAGTTGTTTTTCCATCAAAATTCTCTATTTGCTCATATTTTTCCCTTTCACCATTCTCCTTACAATCAGAATGACGCTATTATTACCGATACACTTGTTAGCCTCACTTCTTCAGTGGTATATCCCTCCTTCGACAAGTTAGAATTTGCCACACACTCTCTTTTGAAATAAAACAAAACAGAATATCTTTTCTTAATTAAGCCCTTCTCAATCCCTGATGATCACTCTGATTTTTGTAAATGTCAATAAAAAAAGTTATTTCGTTTTTAGATGAATAATAGTTTTTGAAATCTAGAAAGGTTGCAAAGTGCTACCAGAGTGGTAATTAAAACGCCGATCCAAACTCGTAAAATGGCATCAACTACCTTCACTTTTCAATGCACTTTGGCCATAAACAAAGTCCGTAGAGAAAGAAATGAAAAAAATATTAAAGTCATTATTGTTTTTCATACGAAAAGAGTCACATTGTATCATTTCATTTAAGACAAGTTGAAATAGGAAGAAAGAACAGTTTCGAACACATTTAATGTTTCCTTTCTATAGGCTAGTCATCTATAACAATTGTTTTGACTGCCCATCTAAAAACTATGCAAATTAGCAAATGTTGTTTCATTCCATCATTCTCTTCCAAACTTTTCTCAACGATCACAACAGGAGCAGGAGGCTCGGTTACAAGGTCTGTATTGAAAAGGAGTAACAAAATTTAGCTTGGAAAAAGCTCTTCTATTCTTCTGCTAGAAAATTTAAAATCTTTCCTTTTCCATCATTTGTCCTTTGCAGTTTTTAGCAAGATAATCTGCAGAAAAGAAGTCAATTTCAAGTAAGTTACAGCTTGTGCCAAGTTGTTCGTACAGCAAGTGCACCAAACAGCGTCTATTCTAAAAGCTTCCCATGTTTTTTTCCTTTTCCTTAGCATGTTAGATATTTCTTTAGTTATTTTCATTGCTTGTCATTTGTTGTGTAAGAACCCTTTTTCATTCTACTCCTATCACTATAATCTTTTTCGTTCTAACAACAATGCATTTAAGAAGATCATCACTGTTATTAACTCATTTTCCCAATAAATTCCATCTTTTTACAGGAATAATATCGTTTTGAATTTTAAATTACAACAAGAAAAGTAACAGAGATAGAATAGGACTCAATGTTTCACTATCTTCCATTCACATCCTCCCATTTCCTTCGTTGGATGCTCTAGCAGACTGTGACAGTTGTAAATGGATTTGAAGTAAAAATTTAAAAAGAAAAAAAATGAAAAATTGAGCAGGTGTGCGGTACTGACGTAATAGAGTCAGCATTTACAAGAAAAGGCACACTCTCTCGTTTGGAAAACTTCCGACATTAAAAAATCTATTGGTGTTGAGTGCAATGGATTTTTTCTTCAAATACTATACGTTTTGCTGCTTCTGTTCATCTCATCCTTTTTTGAAAACTTACAAGCTGAAGCAGAGAGGCGGAGATGAACAAGTACAAAGTAAGCGAGAATAAAGTTGAATGAAGAGTATAAATATACACCTTCCTTCCTTCCGCTTTAAACTTTATGTTTCTTATATTATCCACTCCTTGGCCAATTTCATTCTCTCTTGAATTCTTTTTGAAAGTGTAACCACACTTCTATACGTACATCAAACAACTTCTCTTTCCACACGGAGTGTGCTAGCATTTAATTAGACATTAAAAGAAGTCGTTTGCCAAACAAGAAGAGTAGAAAATAAGTATCTACGTAAGTTAAAAAATAGAAGAGGAACAACAGATATAAATTTAATTATCTGCCAAGGATGTGAATAAAAGTCAACATCATGGAGTGTCTTGTCAACGGGAAACAAGCGGTTTCTTTAAATATTACTTGTTCACCGTCAACTTACACAACCATTAACCATTATAGAAAGAGTTAAAGATGACGGTGATGATCATGAGGTTCATGATGGTACAAAGACGTTGAAATATTTACCAGTCTTTCTCAAGTAGGGATGAAGAAAGAGAAGTGTGTCTTAGGGAAAGAGAGACAGGGAGTGTGACCGTCTATAAATATATTTTTACTACGTAAATGATAACGGGATGTGATCTGACTGCATCATCATCAGACTGACGATGATGAATTTTTAAAATCCTCGAAAGAAAAAATCCCCTAATGTAAAACTGAAATATCTACCGGCATTCTGTACTTTATACACAATGTAAATGGCCGCATTATACATAAATTTACTAACTACACCTTTGTCCAATTTTTTGTTCAGTTAAAACTTGAAAATCGTTTTAATTATTCCTTTAACAAACTAATCATCAATCTTCAAGATATATTTGTAAAATTTTGCAAATATTTACAAATCACATTAACTAAATATCGATATAATCTTAATCAGCTTGTTTGTTTGATCAAAGGGAGATTTTAGATTAAATGACTCTCATCCCTGTACCTTATCTGCTTGGATGCCAAATGTCATTTCAGTTTTTAAACCGCTTTTAAATTATTTGAGGTATACTCATAGACATGTGCAGCAAGACTTGGAAGCTTTCACTTCAGTCTAGGTAAAAAGAGTTGACTTGATAATACAAAACCATGACTGACATTTTAATTAACAATATTGGACCTTTTAGCGCAAACAAATTTGGCAAAACGCAAGCGGACACATAATGTTTGTAAGCATATTAAAAATGTAGGTTCTCATTGAGACATTGCCCTGACAAAAGAAATAGGACAAACCAGGACTAAATTACCTTTGTAAGAACATTTGAATTCCTTTCTTTAGACTTTTCCCGTTCCGTAATCTTTGTATATAAACTTTAGATACTTTGATGGCATATTATTACAATTTTTTAGAGGAAGAAAGCTCATCCTTTTGTGTAGCATGATGTCTATCGTGCCTGTCACTTTTACAAGCCATATAAGAAACCCCATAAGAATAAGAAAAATTACAGAGGAGGAAAGCCCTACCTTTTTTGTTCCACTATGGTAATATACAGGATGAAATTGATGGAAGGAAGGAGAATAGCTACACAAATAACTGGTTTTATGTCTCCAGAAGTTACTCAATGCCGGAATATATCTGAATGGATGGGGATGTGACGACATTATTGAAGCGAAAGTCGCATAGCCATATCCTGCATATGACAATGATGAACCATAAGGTCGGAGAAGGAAAAGGAATAGTATAATATCATCATCAACAGCGTCATCATCAACGTCTTTTCTTAGTTGATGGATACAAGGGAAAAGAATCAAAATTGATACAACGGGAATAATATGCATGCATGAACCTCTGTAGATTCTATTATCATTGCGATGCATGCCGAAAAATCCTTCTACGAGATTTATTTGCTACTCACTTTCCAATAAAATGGTAATGTGGAGTACTTCTTCGCACTCTTACAAATTCCTGAAAGGACCTTCTGAACAATTTCCCCCATTCTCGCAGCCTCATTTCCTCAACTTTGCTATTTTATAGGGATGTTTGGGTGTCGTATAATATTTAGCCAAGATTCATATCTTATTTTATTACTCTACCTATTTTTCTAGGTTTTATATAAAAAGGGAAAGGATGTTGACAGCTACACAAGAAATCTTTTCTAGTCGGAGAAAGCGTTCTAAATAAAATGTTGACTGAAAGTATTCATTAAATTTGCTTCCATCTGTGATACAAAATTATACAACAAATTAAAGTTAAGCTTACATGATAGTCGACAACTTCAAAAATCTAATAAGTTATCGAATACTCTTCAGCTTTCCCTTAACACTTTATTTTCTAATGTAAGTTAACAACTAAATGGATAAAAAATTAAAATTAGCATTTAGTCATCACAAGTGTTTCAATTACTCGGAAAGTGGTAGAAAGAGATGGAGAAAAGTAAAGTTTTTACAATGCCTTTTCATTTTTCAACAAAAGCCCTAATAGGATTACATTTTGTTCAGGTTGAATAGTAAAACAACAATTATAGGTGTATGTACGTACTCTAATATATATATATCTAGATGGAAATCCTTATGCACATCACACAAAATACTGAAAAAAATGTTGCCGAAATTCGTAAACATATATGGCGTCCTTATTCAATGCAAAACTTGCCCAAGTTAAGTAACAAAGAAAAACATAAAACTTTCTTTGGATAGAATCAAGTGATAGCCTCCTTGTTTCACTCTTTCCCATCACCTTCTCTTCTTTTCAATACTAAAATGCAAGTTTGTCTAGCAGAAAGCTAAACAAAATTATTTCAAGAAAACTTTTAAAACGAAAGATCCACGAGTAAAAAATACTTGTAAAACCTCCAGTAAACTACAATCATATATATCAAATAAATCTAGTAGGCTATGGGAAAGTTTTAGCAAGCCTACGGTTGTACAATCTGCAGAAATGATAATAAAGGGCAAAAACAACAGATACAATATATCTCATTAATACAAGGCGATGAAGTGAAACTAACTAATCTGGGAATGTCAATATTCCAATATTTATGTTGAATTAGGGGAAACTTTTATAAAAACGAGGTTTCTCCTGAATTCATTAATTTTTTTCGAAACAGTGACTTCTGGAAGTGCTTCTTTTCTCATGTTTCTATAGCAGGTTCAAACTTTTTTAAGGGAAAACAAAGGAAAGCTTGAAGGAGCAAGAGTAAGTGAAAGCAAACAAGAAGATATGGGAAATGTTTGCAAGCCTAAAAAGCCTGTATGGACACGTGTAAAATATACAGCATTTACCTCCACGGGAGAAAACTTTTTCCCGTCATTTAACTGCAACTAAATCACATAAATATATTAAAACGTCCAAAAGTTCAACTTTTTATTTGCTAAAATAGAAAAAAGCGATCTTGAGTCATGACAAACCCCTATCAAAAGAAAAGTGTATAGGTTTTAAAGATAATAATAATATAATATAAAAAATATAAAATCCCATCTGACCATGAATATGCTCCTTTTAATACATTACTACTGTGCAATTTCTTAAGCGCCATAGCGTTTTCACGCTTTCTCTTAGCAACCATATAGCCAAGTCCGAAATGCTTTGTGGTTCAGAACCGTGGAGGAGAACTATACTTAAATTTAACTTAAATGATAGTGACTTTGGTGAATACCAAAGCTCCAAAGAATACACCTCTGCAAAGCTGAAAAGAAGAGTAAGAAAGATGGAAAACATTCATAAAACAGGAAATCCTTTAGGTAGAACCCATTTATTCAACTTGCACAGAATAAAACAGACGCATAATCCGTCTGTTCTTTTTTACAGCACTAACTTCAGATCCTTTTGTGAACACATATTTTATTATAGATACTTCTTTACATAGATGCTACGATGACAAAAGTCTTCCAGTAGTTTGTGAGGGAATGTCAAAATATTATATAATTTTGGTACACACCTGCATGAACAATTATCCACTAATATTTGCTTTGTTAGGGCGACAAATTATTCCCTAACAGAAAATAAGGTTGATCACAAATTTAAAACAAAGAATGAACAAAACCATGTGGTTTATGTACGTGCTTATACAGTTTACAGTTTGAAAAATTCAAATTGAAAAATACACGTTAGATTGATCGATTACGTATTGTAAAATAAAATGTTGGTATATTTTTCCAGACAGTTTTCAGCGTTGTTATTGTATTGCATTATGTTAACATGGTATACTTGTTTAGAGATTTCTGATTGTTAACTTCATATCACTATATTGTTTCCTTTTAATGCAAAAAGAAAGTTTTAAGGGCGTTTTCTTTCTTAAGTTTTTTTCGCAATGTTTCCTATTACAGCTCTTTTGAACATTCCATTATCCAGTTACATCTGCTACCTTCATTGGCTCAGAGTTTCCGTTGTTGACTTATATGGGAAAAGAAGGCTATCAGCAGGATCATTTTCAAGGAAGGAAAAAGTGTTAAATGCGGATTCACTCTATCGCTACTTTCACGATTTACGGCCCCATTCAACTATTGAAATTTGACAGGATAACGTCTTTTTTCTTCTTTTCCTGCTCCTTGTGAAATGTTTGTGCTAGTTGAGATGTGTATCCTATTGTGTTGGAAGAAAAGTTTATCCATAAAGTTAAGAAAAATGCTATGAAGAGTTATAAGTAAGTAGCAGTTTTTGGAAGGAGGCGGATTTCAATATAGCTGATTCTTGTTACTGCTCCACTCTTCTCAGATTTGTTCGTCTCGTGCGCTCCTTTTCTATTTTTCATTATTCTTTCAAACTAGTATAATGTAAGGAGGCTAGAAAAATTATTTTACTTTTACTTCACTTTAATAATAGTGAAAACAATCTTCTCATTTTATATCGATGGCCAGTTTTTGCAATATTCTTTACATATCCAATGCATTATAGAAGATAAAAGGGACGGCCAAGGGAAAATGAAAAAAGTTTAGAAGGAGGAGAAGATGGAGAATACAAATCTTGAAAAAGTTTGAGCCTATTTATATAAATTTATATATTGGAATACTATTTAATATGGATGAAACTTAATGTTTGTCAGGAGGAAAAAGAAAACTTTATCAGGAAACGTCCAAAAGTATAGTAACAATAGCAGGAGCAAAAATTGAAGCTGTAATATAAGAAAACAGTAGCGTAAGTAGCTCTCTGGCTATGCTGTACATTGTCATTTGATCTCCTGTTTCTTATTTCAAGGATTTTCGATATGGTTTCCCTAGTGGATAGAGACTTTCCGTAATGGCTTCAAGTACTTTTATCTCAACGCATTCAGGGATATACAAACGTCCACAAGAAAGATTTTTTCCTTACTTTTCCTCACAAACTTTCCTTTTTGTGTAAGGCTCCATCATTTATGTGGGACGCTTTAAATGTCTGTTTTCGTTTTTATTGTATGCAGAAGACAAATCTGACAACAAAACACCACGCTCTAATTTTTAGCTTTTGTTGAATTTGCATACACATTATACACGTACATTTTAGTTAAAAACTTGCATGATGAAAGTTTAAAGATTAATTTAACTGGTTCATTTTAAAACTTTATGACAATTCTTCCCTTAATTTGTTGAGAAATTTCCTCATAAAAGAAGCCCATATCCCTGTTTTCAACCTTACCTGTGAGTGCAGTGAAAAATAATTTGTATGTCCTATTATACAACAGTGTTAAGTTTGCGATTTTGCGCAGTAAATTGTCTATTTTCCGAATAATTGTTCAATTCCTTATTTTAAGCAAAGATTCTATTCAGCATGTAACAATAAGTTTTTCAATCGTACAATCGTAATTTGAATGAAAATTAAATGTTCAAACTACTGTTTGTGATTTATAATTTTTTATTATTCACTAGATGTAATTAAGCTGTGACAGCCTTGGCAAAAGCGCAATGTGACAAGCAAAGACAAAATATTTATTAAAATCTCTAAGGGAACATGTTTGCGGTATTATAAATTTCTCTGTCGTTTGTGTACATTCTGGCTTTGCACAGTTAGCAAATTTTACAAAGCACTTTTTCAGGAAGAAACAATATCAGTATCTGCACTATTTTTCTATTTTCCCTTGTGTTGTAAACATAAAAGGACGTTTTTGAGTACGCAATAAGAAGGGCAGCCACCAGGATGTGGTCCATCAAACACTTTGAGATACTCTTTATTCTTTATATAGAAAATAGACATATTAAAATCCTCTTCCAGCATGTACCCCAACACAATAAAGATCACATTGCAAGAAGTACAAATGTGGGTATAATAAAATGAGGGAAGCAAAAATTGTAAGAAAAATAATCATGGCGGTTCATAATTCACTCTATTTCAATTTTCTTGCCGATTAATAAAAAAGAGAATAAAAAGTACTTCTACTCAAGCACTTGCATCATTCGGCTTAAATGCCGCTTTCAACAAAAAATTCCAAATTATACATATTGAATAAGTTTGTATTTTTTCACTTCCTTTCCCCGTTACAAACACACTAGTTGTTACTAATGGGACACACTTCCTTTAACATTTTCTCCCCTTATTTTTATTCCTCATCTCATTCTACTTCCCTTCTGACTTATTATTACGAGTTAAAATAGACAAATGGCGACAATAATCCTGCTTCAAAATTTATGACGTAATTTTGGAACAAACACCACACACACAAACACCATTCATTCACGTTCCTTTGCCTAGTTCTGCAAGAATAAATGGTTATACTTGTTATTAGCTTTTTACAAAAAATATTACATTTACAAAAAGGCTGAAGATTTTTAAATAGAAAAGAATTTTCATAGTGAAAGGTTGAATGAAAGTTCGAGAGTGTATGCCCATGTTTGACAACAAAAGAGGGCTACACTGTTAAGGTAAATTAAGTCATAAGTCTCTCCTTTCAAAGTAATCAAACTGGGAGGCAAGACCCTTCCTCGGCATATAATGTTTTATAAAATATTCCAAAGTGGTAGAGATGTTTATAGTGTAACCGCTTAACTTCCTACTCTTAAGCGCGCCTTTGCAATTATGAATAAATTGTAGAGTCTCCGGCATTGTAGAAGGCAAGACTCGTTTGTAAGATTTCATTTTCTTAGCATTCCTCTTGAAGACTACATGTTTGTTTATCAAATTTCTTCTTATTAACTATACCAGCAACTTTTTCAGTTTTGGCATATTCCATGGAAAACGACTGACTGGTAAACATACTAGTTGTACGTGTAAGTCTTTTCTAAAAAAACTTCTGCGTATGTGAGCATGTATCTATATGTTCAAGTCAATAGAAAACTTGGAAAGCAATCTTGGTCTAAAGGTAAAGCACAAGTTTTTATATGTCCAATAATAATTTCAAAGTCCTTATAAAATATTTAATTTTTTTGAAATTCTCAGACATATTATATTCATAATGGAAAAAACAAAAGCTCATTGTATTTCGTTGTAACAATTCAGACTGTTTTCAGTTCAAATTTTCTTTAAAGATGAAAAATTCATTTAATCTATTAGCAGAATTTGGTGAAGCAAACGTAGAGTTGTTTGTTACAAGATGTATACCTACATACTTAAGACATCTTTTCTTTATTGCCTCGTCATCAGCATCATCATCAATTTGGTCGTAAGAAAAGGGAGATATCCAGAGGCGGATGGAAAAACTCCAAACTATCTCAATTTTATTTCCTCCTCAATCCTCACTTGCAGTTTAGTAGTGGTGGTGTTGATGATGACGAGGAGTGGTGGAAGTTTGGGTAATATTACAATGAAAAAAGGGAAAGGTAGTACCACTCTAATCATGACTGCTCCGTTTGTAAGAATAAAATAGGGTTGTCATTGAATCGGCCTTAATTAAAAACTGTGTGCCAGCTAGCAAACTGCTTTCACTACCGCTCGATAATCAGAGACAAACAACTTGAACCCACGGAACGAGCTTTCCTTAATCTGATCAACATTTTTATGTATGGTGACAGGCACGAAAAAGTTAATTCCAACTCTCCTTCTCCTCTCTCCCTTCCCACTAACTGGGTATGTGTAATGGACGTAGTTTTAGTGGTGAGAGACTGTGAGAGAGTGAAAGAGAGCTTGACTGGTCCTCAGATTCCCACCTTATACGAGCATCATAGACATCATCACCCTCACACTAGGAAAGTTCAATCTAATTTATTTCTATACGGTTAATATTTAAGGCTCAAGTGAGCAAAGGCTCACTATTACTACTTCTCTTTAGCATTTACTCTGATATATAGCAACCGAAACTCATTTTATGTCCTTTGGTGACTCCATCCTTTCTCGCCATTATCTAGCGCTCTAGCACCTATTTCACCCTATTTATGTTGTAATATTAGTGATGAAGGTTTCTACTTTTTAAGTGTGCATTCAGATAAAACTTCCCTTGTCCTCATCTCATTTTATGCATATATTTAAAACACCTATTGCATTTAACCCTAGTTTTATTTATTATCCCAGTAAAAACAAATCTAATTAGTATTAGTGTTCAATTAAGTTTTAGTAGTGTGTGTAAACTTAGAAAATACAGTTATTACAAAGTATCCTGACTTTTTGCTCAATTTCAAGAAATTGAAAGGCGAATGAAAAAAAAAACTTTTGGAAGTTTCAACAGTAACATTTCAGTAAAATGAACAATTATGATATTAAAGGACATGCTATGCATATCATCACATGCCTTTAAATATTCACCTATGTTTTCTTAATACTGTTTGCATCTTTTATTAATTTTTTGAAGAAGTTTGCCAATTCTGGATGCATGGAATAGAAAAGCATTGGAAGTGGATATCATTAAATATACTTATACAAACTAAACTCGATATATGCATAAATTTAAGAATCCTATGCACAATGTAATCAGAAAATATAAGCATAGTTAATTTCGCAGTGTTGTAGAAACTTATTACAAAAAACAGTGTAGCTTCTTACCTCGATGCCGATTCGTCTGTTTGTCAAACATCAGCATGGCATCCTCGATCTGTGATTTGAAGAGTACAATATTTAGGCAAATGTGTGTAATATGCATATGCATAGAATGTGTGGCTATATGTATACGTTGACCTAAATACTTTAATTAGTTACTTTAAATACATAATACGTTAAGTACTTACCGGTCCAAACTGTTCAAAGTATGTTCTAACATCTTCAATTGTAGTTGGCGCGGAGAGACCGCCAACAAATATTTTCTTAGTTCGAGTCACCATCTGGAAAAATATAAAATATTAAACATTGTTAATTTTTATCATTATTACAATAACCATTCTTTCCTTTTGTGCTCTTTACAAAAATGTCCTTAATTAAGTATTTTCTTTTATTTGTCTGCCACTCAAGAAGCATTGAAGAAAATGCACCGTTCTTGCAAAACATATATTTTTCCCAAACACGATATCTTCTAAATTCAAGAAAATGCATGCTAATATAAAAATGAAAGCGGGAATTTCCCTGTAATCATTAAATTTCTTCAGACATTTTGTCCAGCAGCAGTAAAATAGGAAAAAATTTCGTAGGCTTATAACACAAAAATCCACTTAAAATGAGCAAAGCTGCAGCACGTTTGTCATTCTTTGAAGACATGCTTTTTGTGCGTGACTAGTTCAGTTGAACAGATAATGTAGCCTGAATTAACTTGACTATATTAATTCAAGCTGGCATTTCTCTTTTTGGAGGAAGCTTTTTCCAGAAAAAATAAGAAATACGTCCATGGATATATTATATTCCGCCCTTACCTGGAGTTTCCCTCAAAGTACACACCAGTCGGTTTCTTTTTTCTTTCCTTAAGCGGTAGCTAATGAAGGGAATTGGGAGAGGAACATTGCTAACTTTCACCTCACTCTGCCCTAACCATTATTTCGATGAGGTTTTTGTATATACAAAAGCGATAATAAAATTGTATTATTTTCAAAGATGGGCTTTAAAAACAGGGGAAGCCAAACAAGTTGGTATAAGCTCATGCATAATTCGTGACAAATGCATGAGAAAAGGAGTGAATCAAAAGTGAATATTACACACACAGCTTTTTCTGTTTGTTCATAATAGTTGAACTATGTATAAGTTTCTCCTGCTTCCATTATATCATTTTTGTTCATTCTAAGCGAAGAATCATAAATGGTAAGAACCGTGTTTTAGGGGAAATTAACTTGGTTTTCGTACACTTTAAACTTGAAACGGAACAGGATGAAATGACTTATTAGAAAAGTTCTACTGCTTAATTTAGAAAGCGCTCGTTTCGTAGTCGGCAGATAGGCAATAATGGGTAACTATTGGAAATTTCGAGCATATAAAGAGGATATATGGAAGGATGGCTGAAGTGGATTTGCAGTATCAAATGATAAATTCCCAGCGAATTTATAAGGAACTCTACCTATAGATATATAGATTCATAATATGCACATTGCTGAAATACTAATGATCTTAATAAAATAATATTACGAAACCAAAGTTTTATAATTAATCCCGGAGCTATCTCTTTCATATACGTTTTTGTTAAGCATGCATGCTTACGCTTGAGAACAAAGTATTGAACTTTGGAAATAAAATAAATAGGTAATGTAGTGTAGGTGCTCCGGCATTCAACATTTCAAAAGCAAAAGTTGAAATGAGTGAAAGGATAAGTATATAGAACGAGATAAGTGATAAGTTTTGGATAAGAAAACTGGTTATAAGTAAATTTATGAATATGATATGATAATGCTAAAAGAGAAGTAGTGACAGAAAAATATCTTCAAATATGAAATTGAATGGAAATGGATGTTCCTACTAGCATACTAGCAGACTGATTTGTATTAAAGAAATGTAGATTCGTTATTGAGAATGACGGCCGTTATATTGGAGCATTGAGGATGGCAAGCGGAAGGGGTGGTGGCTGTACTCACTGTGTACATAACTATTTCTTGCCTATATACGAGTTACGAATGAACATGAATTATTGTGTGTCTGTCACTGTCCTACCTTATCTATCATTGAAATAAATTGAAACTTGTCAAGAGCAAAAAGACAGGAGGAAATAAAGGGCATTTCCAGTAAAGTGCAATTTTTGCTTATAAATTTAACCAGTAAATCCAACCACAAGAAGTTCTTGCAAATATGGAAGACGGCAGCATCAAAGGTATGCAAAAAAATGGAAAATATAGACTGTAGAGAGAAGAGGGAGAGTTGGACCGGGGAAACTGAAAACTGAAGTTATTTATGGTTGAGATCAGTATTGACTCTCAGAAATGAGGATGATTTCTTCGTGAAACTAATCATATTTGATGGAGATTTATCGTATTCACAATAGAAGAGCCATTCTACTCAAGGAAAAGGAAATTCCTGCTGGTGCAAAATCGATAAATCCCAAAACTATATACCTACCCTACAAGTACTCCCCGAGACTTTTCATGCACATATATCTTTATGTATTACAACAAAAACATGAGATTTTAACATGCAAATAAGATTTTGTTTGTCTGGACTATATCATTATTATAGTTTCCACATTAACTTGGAAAATACAAAAAACTTTCAATTTGTTCACAGAGCATTGTACCCTAATTTTAAGTTCGTGTCCATCCTCATTTCACAAACAGCACAAAGCAATATCTTTTGACTATATTAAACCTTCTCTCTCTTCTTTATCCTTCAATAGATTCCTGGCTGTTAGATCATTTGTAATACTGTGGATGGGAAATCGGATAAAATCAAGAGAAACGTTGCTCTCTTAGTCTTGCCTACTGTCAGTGAAGGTGTATGTTAGAAACATTTCCTTCAAGACTTCACGTTTCATGTTGAACTTCAATTACTTTAAAAGCAATTTTAATTCTTTCTCGGACAGTTGGATGACCAAAAAGCAAGGCTTGAAAATTTCCCTTCAAAACTCTTTCTCTTTTCACTCACTCTTCATCCTCCTTCCTTTCCCCTGCTGCTCATGGTGCTGTAGCACGAATCAGCAGCAACTTTGTGTGAAAAAGGATATAAACTTGGTCATAAAACTAATACTATTTTGACTAATCGCTAAAGTTCTACCATTGTGGCACAACTATCATATCTCTTCCCGCTCTCCTGCCTTCATTGAAAAACGAAAGCTTGAGCGATAGAGACAGAGATTACTTTTGTTTATGTCGGTTGGATGGATATATGGCTGCTACGCCTTTACAATATTGTGTCCTAACTCTGTAATAATTTCGTGCATCACTACGCTATTTTCAAATTTTATTACCACGACATGCCTATACACATGCTAATTTCAGGATTACTTTACGACATTTTTCATATGTATGGGGTTGCAAAATTATGAATGAAAAATATTGTGCAAGCAAAGGTATTTTCTCGGCGTACTAATCGTAAGAAAAAGGAAAATAAAAACACTGCGTAAGCACCTTTTGATAGATTCTTCTTTTAGTTGAAGAAACACATCGTTTATTGATGCTAAAATCTAAAAACTTTGTAAATGACTAAGCACTTAACAGAACAAAGTAAACGTTCATCAATTTTATAAAAAAAATCATACAAGTAACAACATATTGATTCCAGCTCTGCAAATGATGTTGATAGTTATAATGACGTTTAAAAAGGGGTGATTATGAAATTCAACAGCAGTTATGGCATAGAAAACTTGAGCAAACTAGTTGAAAAAAGTGTTGTATGATGAAGCATCTTTTTCTATTTACTCCACTAAATTTAAAGAAAGTGTTAGCAATTGCGGTAGTTTGAGCAATTCGTTCTTTTCCTCAATTTTCTTGAAATATCCCTCTTTTCCATTTCTAGCTGTTGTATGACTGGCATTAGCCTGTGTAGAGCTCTCATATAATCTATGAAGGTTGTTTTGTGTATGTATTATCATTCTAATACTGAAGGAAAATAAGGGCAAATGGAACTCAGGTGAAAGTGATGCTTTTTCAGTTTCAACGACGTAGCCTGGAGTAATGGATGTTTTTAACAAAATCTCCTTCTCTGCCTACAAAAAATGAGAGCATGAAAAATATCCGTATGAAATGTATTTATCCAGCTAAAATCTGTATAACTTTAGCAGTGCTATAAAGAGTGCCAACAAAAAAAAACAGGGCAACATTTTGTTCAGTTACATCTCATCATGAGCATTCTCATCGCCACGACCATCGTTATCATCATGAAGTGTACAGAGCATCCGTAAAATGGCATTTCTGCACGAATAACAAGTTTCAACTGGGTTATTATTTTTTATTATGTGCTGCCGTATATTGTTGTAGTATATATAGGTAGAACGGAGAAAATGTACAAAATTTACTTTGTTATGATCCCTTTATATTAAGCCCAGATTCTAAGCCTTCAACTTTCGTTTAGCTGAAATTCCCTTTCCGTCAACTTTCCATTTCTATATTAAACCTCTCAATGAAACTCATTGGGACCCCCCAGACAGATATCCAGTTTGAGCAAGTTAAAGATGAAAAGATAGATTTTCATCGGATCCACTACTGGACAAAATACAGAAGAAAATGAAATGTGGTTGATAAATAGAATACATTGAAAGAAAGTGGAGTTTAAGAAAAAGAGGCAGGGAAAGCATGAAAGATATAGACACGAACTTGTATTTTATAAATATAGAAAGATACAAAGTTCAAATACTCATATACTTTCTTTTCCCTCCTATTTCGTATTCTTCTAATTTTCAGCCACCACTGCAGAAGATAAAACTAAAAGCAAAATCAGAGGTTGAAGCCTGTATTCATATAAAAAACTTGGATAAAACTTGGATTGGGTTGGAACTAAACTAACAGAAATTGGAAAGGAACTCTTTTTCGTTTTCACTCTCTTCTCTTCTGAATAGAAGAGTGCACACAGAGAAGTATTAGGAAAGCACGGTGGATTGGATGGATAAAGAAATGCAAGTTATGGCTCCATTTCCGCTTCGTCCCCTATTGATTATGTGTGATATGAAATGGAGAGAGATTCGCCTGCTTGCTACTACTGTGTGCGTGGTCCATACATTTATACCATGCTTTTTCGGCATAAGTTATAAGTAATAATAAGCTAGCATTGAAGTTTTTTACTTGCCCTTTTGTCTACCTTTCTTTACGGAGAAAATATTAGAGAATATGCCATTTACTTAGGTATACCAGGAGTTGGAAAAGCATTGGTTGTTGTAGTAAGTAGCAGTACCAAAAATGGCCATTATATAACGTCTGTGAGTCCTTATGAAACTATAGAAGGCTTTTTTGGAAAGAGTAAAAGAGCAAACAATTGGCAACCAGGTATAAGAAAATTGTGTGATAACGATAGTATATAGAAGGGCGATGAGAAGTGAAAGTAAGTGAGCTGGAAGAAGAAAGCTTATACGCATCCAATATTACATGATGCGATCCAACTTTTTGTATAAAAGAATTTACGTCATATTTAAGTAGTTTTCTTCTCACTAACATGAGAAAAAAGAAGTAGTCGATATTACTTATATTATGAAGTCCACGCCATCGCCGCCACCACTTTCCACGTACAATAAACAGTTTTTACTCAATAATGAAGATTGTAAAGTAAAGGAGGCATAAACCATCTGACAATGCAAGCCAGAGACCCAGTATACATGTGTTTTGTATAATGAAATGAATTTCCAGTTTTGCTCCTCTGACAAAAGCTTGCCCAATAAATTTGCCTTTTTGTTGACCTTTTTCCTCTTACTCGCTCTCTTTTATTACATTCCCCGCTTATCATAATTCCTTTCACATTCAACTCCAGCTTAAGGTTTTCTTTCGTACTTAAACCTTATTCCGGTTCTCTCTCCTCGGTGATAATATGACCGAACGTGGTGATGAAAATAATAACAGTGCCAGATTCAATGAAACTCACAGACATTACTCAAAACTCTCCATAAGGACACTGTCTTGTATTAAATTGACTGGACACAAATTTACTGGGTTTTTATATCACTGATTTAGAACATTTAGTTAAGCAAACAGAAAAGAATTTTTTTTAGCTCCGAGAATTATATGAATGAAATGAAAAAAAATGAATGAGACAAAAATGTAAGATAATATTCCACCCCTTTACATAACAAAACAAAATAAATTCATAAAATATTGATGATATATACTGTCGACAAATCCATTTACCCGACTTATTTATCATTTATGCCACAAGTTTTGTAAAAAGAAGAAACAAGTTGGAATTGAAAATCTCAAACTGTCTATCGCTTTTGTTTGGCTTCACTCAAGCTAAAGCAAAATATTTTCTACTTTTCTTCAATCAAAACATTTCAATCCGACCAAGCATAACAATAATAACATACTTGATAGAAACAAACGGCTGTGCTGACAACACCCCTCATACCGAAGAAGGGATCCACTTTTGAAATACTTCATCTTTACTTTCGTCATTCATTTCGTCGTTTTATTCCCTCTCTCTAAAATACTACATCTTCAAGCATAGCAGCGTCTGCTTAACAAACTGTTCTGAGTCAAGTCAAGTACGATATTTACAAGATGCCCTCAGGATTCAATACAAAAGTAATAAAAATGGAAGGAAAAAAAGAAAAAATTCATTTCATATTCATGCATGTATTCACGTAAGACTAGCAAACTAACCCACTTGAAGATGGAATAGATTCAGAAAAAATATTTCCTACTTCCTCATCCTGCCTGGATATCCAACAAGGTGGATACTAAGAATATTAATATTATGGAAATTGACAAAAAACTACATTGCATGTGCCCGAGTGGGTTTGATATGGGACAAACAATATTGAAACAGCAAAAAATAAGCGAGGCAACAAACCCACATTGTTAACTGCGATAGAGATTACAGCAAGTAAAATTATATTACAAACTTGTATAGTAATAAATAAAAGGAAAACAGAGAAAGTAACATTCTGGAGAAAGAAGAGTAAAACGCAGGTTCTGAGCAACTCTATACAAAAAACTTGTACTCTTTATTCTCTCTTTCTTTCTGTTCCCTTCGCCTTATACAAGCACAAAAGGGAACCTTTATACAAAAGAAAATGCAAGATGAAAAGTATGAACAGCGAAGGAAAAAAACGTGAACAAAGAATGGGAAATAAAGGCAGCAAATTTTTGGGATAAAAAGGAAATATTGGTCGATCTGTTAGGTTTTGTTCATACTTTCACTTTTAGGCAATTTCAGTGAAAGAGGGAAAGTGTACCTATGGATAATGCCACGGGCACCGCTATGCAGTGCCTTAAAACTGTCAGTGTATACATACCTAAGTAGTAGTTTTGAGTGAGCAAAGGAATTTCAGGAAAATACAAGTTTAACAAAGGTAAAGCAAAAGTAAAGTATATTTAGTATTGGTGGGTTTATAGGGTAAAAAAGAGTATGAAGAAAGTTTGTTTATAAGAATAAAGGTGTTCCGGAAAGCCAACTAGGTGGGTAGACGGATATTCACTAATGCACTTTACGTAAATAAGTAAAATAATCATTCATTCTATTGAACCCTTTCCTTTATATATCCCTGTTGTCCTTTCCAGCAAATGGAAAATTCAGATAGAGATTTCTTTCTCTGCACTTTACCTCTTTTCTATCTGACAGAAAATAAAGAACCTCCTATTTCTCCGCTTACATGTACGCCAACTGCTTAAAGATAAAAATCAAAAAAGAATGTTACTTTCAACTCTGTTTTTAAACTTTATCAAAAAACATAATCATGATTTCACAGTGGGGATTCCACCTCTTCCCATTATTCATTTTAAGTAAATTTTTAGCATTTTCCCATATTATAAAATATTTATATAGGTTGGCTTCTTGTTGTGAAAAACAAACAGTAAAACACTTTGTTTAAATAATGATTTTGGCTATCGTCGTCTTCCATATGAGCATATTATATTATAAATGAACCTTATCTGTCCCTGTGTACAAGCATATGTGTATAAGCTATACATACTAAACTTACTACATTTACGCAAGTAATCATCGATCTAGAAAACTTTATTATAACTCATCAACACACAAAATCACTCGCATTCAACCCAACTCTTCTTTATCGGATGAAAATATTATGTCGGTGGGAGAAAACATTACGAAAAATAATACGGTCCCATTCATAAAAGTCAATGGACTGGCACATGCGACATGACATATTTCATAACCTAATGGGAGAGACCTGTGCAAAAAATGTGTATAAAAGTACATCAGTAATATACAAAAGTAAATGTACAATAAATGGAAATGTATTCCGCTCCTTTGCATCCTGTTTTATTCCCTTTTTTACCTATACAAATATTATAGGAAATTCACAGGTTCATTTGTCATTTGTGCATGACTCATGTATTTTTTTCTTTCTGATAAAACATGGCAGTTTTAATGTACAAGTGCAAAATCATCTTGCTCCACAACTCATTCCTGTTGCCCTTATCGAAAAAAAGTTTGGAAAAAGGCAAACATTTAAAAAGTACATAAGCGCAATCATTTTATCGTGAACAGCGGTCTCTACTGGTATTTTACGAGAAAACTCACTGAATTTTTAAATCACAAATCGTAGAAATTAAAATATAACACCTGTTTCTTACAAAAAATAGAATCTGTTCAACGTTTTCTATCAATATTACATTACAACATGACATTTAACTTCTGCAAAAATATGAGTGAGGAAAAATGTATATGAGCCAATTTTTAGAATAGTTGCTTCTAAATTTGTTGGTATTTGCCGCTGATGCTGGAAGATGAGAAAAAATCGAAAGCGTTCTGTTCATTCTACATCTTATCTTTCACTATCTATCATCCACACAGATTTCAAAAAAGAGGCAAAAAAGACGACGATTCACATTTCTTTTCATCTTCATCCATGTATCTATCTATTCATCTTTCGTTCATCCATGACGTAACGGAAGACCGAAAGGAAGAATTGTAGATTGGTTTAGAAGAGATGAGAAAACAGAAATGATGAGAAAAGTGAAAAGGAAGAAGATGAGAAAGAGAGGAAAAGTGAAGCAAACGAAACCGATTCAAGTGAAGTACGTGGATAAAGTGAGGAAATAAGTAAATTACGCATACTCTATTTCTATGAAAGTAAGAAGTCAAGTCTGTTTGAAGCAAGTTAGTTGCTTCTTTACATGCATCATCATACTGAATTTTGAAGGGTAAAAAATGCTTTGGATGAAAGATCAGTTCATTTTTTTGGTGATGATGAAACATGTTAAATGCATGTATATATTACCACTCAATATACCGAAAACATTTAAATTATAATATTTGCTCGTAGAATATAAGTAACTGTCAAGTTTTAAAGGATAAATTTTGACTTTTTAACCCTACATGTGAGCAGTTTCGTTTAGAGAAGAATAAATTTCTTTGAGTTGTGAAAACTTAAGGGCGGTTTGACTCTCCAGATGGAACAAAATGGAAAGCTAGAGAAAGAATTTCTTCCTACCAGATATTTAGTAAACGGAGAAGAAGGATCGATCATTATTATGAAAGAGTCTTTCTCAAATTACAAAATTTGTTAATCAATTTTAACTGACTAAAACTCTCCGACAGGTTTTCCCAAATCATAAAGGGTGATTCTCTCTTTCAATCACCGCACAATATTTATGTAAGCAAAGAGTCGAGTAGAATTAGAGAAATAGAATTGATTGTCAGTAATGGTTATTTTTGTAAATGAGTTTTGATCTTTATGTAAGGACTTCTGTAAGCCACTATTTCTTTCATCATCCATCTACTTATGAAATAAACATAAAATACATTTACTGAATGAATGTGTTTTCCTCTGATTTCATAAAGACGACTCATATATTTTCAATGGGAGTTTACGAGAGCAACAACAAAAACGCGTCATAAGAAATTTGAGCTGGTTGCAGCTATTGCGTGTTTCCGACTTGTGACCATACAACAGCCTTTTTCTGTGGCTGTTATTGCTGTTGGCACACACAACATCTCCAAAACCTTTAAATCCTTTAACGGAACCACTCACACTTCTCTATTCCAAACACAAAATATTGTTTTCCATTCGTATTACGTAGTGCATATTATATGAACCATTGTGTTTGTGTACCTTACGACTTTGCCGTTTCAAAATGCAGAATAATACATTGTGTCTAGACAAATAAATGAATAAAGAGCTGACGAGAGTGTGCAGCCAAAAATGATTTACTATCTAACTATACCGTAGTAACGTATTTATGGAAATGTCAAATTAATGTTTACGTTAACTTTCAATTAAGTTGACACAAGTATTTTTATGCAAAATAAAATTTCATGCTTTTGATTTTTATGGTAAAGAATTTACAAAAATTCCGACATTCCACAAGGAAATACTTGTCTGAAGAAGTTTGACTTTCCTAACCAAAAATTGAGATTTTGTAATTTTTTTTGAAAAAGTCTTATTTCGAAATTAATATTATTTAACTGAAAGATCAGGCAATCAACCACGATTTTATTTACGAACTGTGATGTGATGCTACTGTTTAGAAAATGTGATGAACGAGTAAAAGTTGAGTGCTGCCGTTTTTTCTGCCGGACGGGCATAGTACACACAACGGAAACACGCAACTCTTTGCAACCAGCTTGAGCTTTAATAATAATATCGTGTTACTTGTTCACAGAGACAGTGAGAGAGGAAGACTGCCTTGAACGTAAAACGGCAGCATAGAATAATAATGAATTTTTATGCAAGAAAGTTTCACAAAGTGAAAAAAGAGAAGAGTCAACAACATTGACTAGTTTGTTGTTGTTACCGCTTCTCTCTGCAAGTTTAACAAAGCTTTTTTCTGATTCTCTCAGTAATTGTATTGTTCAGAAAAAGAGAGTCGTCAAAAGGCAATTTCATAAATGGTGTCTCTTTTTGTTGATGATGGTCACAGACGAGGAGGAAGAATAGAAAAAAATGATTTAAAACGGAATACTTGAAGGGGTATAATTATTTAAGTTGGTTAGTACTTGAGTTTATGTATATTATTTATGTATGTGTGAATAAATTTTTTTCACGGCCAAGCATTAACTATTTTCATGTAGTAGTAAATAGTTGGTAAGGTGCATAGATAATGTTTTAGAGCGTCAATAATAATTTTCTTTCTCTTGTGGTCGTGGCAGCCTAGGAAAAGATATGGAAAGAGAGGACAAGAATGAGTGACTGGGTGGTAGAAACGATGATAATGATGATATGGTATGTTGCAACTACCATATAGTACCATAATAACTTCCCTTTTACCTATCTCTTCCACACGTGTTTTCCAACAACGATAATTTTTTACTACTGTAGTAATAGTACCAGCATACATATTACTTCTTCCTCTTTTATAACTCTGAATTACTATTTTGTAAAAAAATTCAAAAGTAAAAAATAAGAGCAAACAAGCGCATATAGAAAACAACAACGGCTTTAAGAGACTCACTAACTCCAAGTTGCGTTTTTGGAGATAGAGAATATGAAAGAGGAGAGAGAAATGAGAGAGAAGAGGGGAGAGAAACTAGTAAACCATGCCAGATCTCGATCTACTTCAGTTAACAAGACTGACACTCTCTCTGTCTGCCACAAGATATATTGTATGCACTGTCACACACACATGCACGTTTACTTTTTTATTATTACATTTGTATATTTTTGTTGGCTTACCTTAGGGTGAGCTCTTCTTGGGAATGCAACTTTTGGGTCAATCTGAAACAGTAAAAATTATCGTTTATTAATTTACGAATGACTTTCATTTCGCTACACACAACAAAAAAATCCTTAAGCAGTTGTTGTTATATTATGGTAAACGATTGGATGTACTTCAAAAGTTTTGTAATTACCTTTTTTCCATCCAGTTCATGGGTTCCTTGTGCCAGGACTTTGTCTACAGATGTCGGATCGGAAAATGTTACGAATCCAAATCCCCTGTAAATATATTATTCAAAATGCCACATTATACGACAAGGAAAGAAAAGTGAGAAAGAAAAAGCGAAGAGAGACGCATGGAAATGCATTAAAGAAGAGACAGACAGAAGGACAAGACCGCTCTGTGAGGCCAAATTTGCATTTCAATAGACTTTTTGTGGAAATTGTGCTTTTGCAAAGTACTAAAATCTATTATACATAACATAAAAAATCGTTTTATGTATTCTCTTTTAAAACTTTTACCTGGATCTTCTTGTTGTAGGATCCTTCATTACCATGACTTCTGTGATTTCACCAAATTTACTAAAATATTCCCGTAAGCTCTCTACACAAAAAAGAATCAAATGAAAAACCGCCAATATTTTTATCCCATTAAATTTTATTAATCAATATGGGGGTGAGGGGATCGAGAGGAATAAATTATGCGAATCGTGGAAGATATACGCAACGTTTTTTATGAAAAGTACACATAATATTTTGATTTTATTTTGACATTTTGTATACCTGGACTAGTTTGCCAGCTTAGACCTCCAATAAACATTTTCCTGAAAAGAGTTTCATGAAAAGGATCAATATTTTGTTATACAATGACTTATTGATGGGTAAGCGAAGAAAAAGTGTGAGACGTTTCGGCAAGAAGACGTTAGATTTGCTTACCCAGGATCATTCGGTACTTCTGCTTGAAGCGCATCAGATGAATTTTCCATCTTGACTACAAAATCCAACTCTTCACTCATGCTCACACACATGTCACACTAACACTAACACATAACACATAAAAACTTACCTTAATCACTTTGAAAATTCCGTTTCTTTTTTAAAAATCCTTTTTTAACAGTGATAAAAAAATATATTGTATTAAACTTGGCTCTAATAATGTTCCGGTTCTCTGCAAAAAACAAGTCAATAATACTTGAAGAAAAGGAAAAACTTAGTATTTCCACACAAAATAATAATAATATGTATGATGAACTGTTTTAAAGAGAGATAGATGATGGAAAACTGGGCACTACGAACGAACGAACGAAGAGCACCCTAACTGCCACTACACTCTTCAAACTACAAAGAAGTCACTAGCTCAACATCCCGACCATTTTGGCTGAGATGCCCCGCCTCCACTCCCATTCTCGCACAGGAGAACTTTCATTCCACTTAGGCAAGCAAGAAAAAACAGCAACACCACCATAACTTATATGGATAAATATATGTACGTGAAGAAGAAACTGAAAAGATGAGAACACGCACGGGAGTTAGTTGTACGTTGGAAAGGGAAGCACTGGCTTCGTCGTTTTCGCTTCCTTCATTCTCTGGTTCTTATATGATGCTCCGCTCTTCTACACTTCGCCGTTTTTACTTCGCTCTCCTTCTCCTACAATCCCAATCTCCTTTCCAATCTTTCTCATACCACCGTTTGTTCCATTCCCTCCGCGTATTCTCCTCATTTTCTTTCCCTATGTGTCCATCTATTCGGCCAATTCTTCCTCAATAACGCTATAACTTCATCTCTCTTCTTCCCTCAGAAACGATTTTTTACTTTTTATTAAAATCCCCCATTTCCAATCAATGAAAATTCATTCCATTTACTACAATTTCTTATATCTTCTAATTCAGACTTGGAAACAAGTTTTAATGTAAAAAAGCATCAACAAGACTGACCGTTACACAACTTCAAGCTCATGTTACATCGTTTACAAATCTTTTGATATATAACTTAAAGCCTTTTTGCCATCCGTCCCGCGTCCTTTCGGCCTCATGGAAAGCTGGAAGATATGATTATAATATGATATTGGGATTTAATTACAATTTTTCAAGGTTTTGTAGTGATGACTATGACCCGTGCTTAAATTGTCTTGAATTAAAAGGAATTGGTCCAAGAGAAATATTATGCTCTTTTACAAAAACTCATTAGATATAAATAGGTGGTGAATCGACGTTAATTAATTTCGAAGCGCCAAGCACAGTAATGGACAATGCAATATTATATTTATGGGCAAATCCAAATTCTCTCATTTTCATAATCTGTGTGGAATCTTCTTTTTGTTGAAATTTTGGTTTGACTGAAAACACATTGATAAATCAAATGCATGGGATGGGATAAGTAAAAAATAAATGATGAAATATTTCTTTCCAATGTCCTCAATAAATATTAAATAAATACTCTAATTTAAATACTTAGTATGATTTCATGGAGAATAGTCGAGGTCAACTAACTTGTATCACCGTCGACGTCGTCCCATCTTATCTCCAAACAGATGCACCTTTATGGATTGCAGAAGTTTGTTGCTGTACAGATATGAAAGCCAGCAGACGAATGAATGTATGCAGATTGCTGATATCTATGTTTGCTTTTAATATTTTTTCTCATGTCATTGGGGTTGGGGAACGGGTATGTAATATATGGAAAGCTTTCCTTCCCCGTGTAAAACTTTTAAACGTAATCAACAACATCATCTTTAAATTTTTTAACTTAAAAAATGAAATTAAGCGCACCTTTCATGAACTGTATGAGAGAAATATAGGTATACCTTAAAAAAGCAACTTCAGTTAGTGCGGTATAGGCTACTTTTTCTTAATGATAATTGTAACATAAACGTAACATTTAATGTGCACCAAACAAAAGCTAAAAGAGCAACCTCCTTGTTAAATTATATCCCATAAGTTTTACGATGCAATAATAGCTAATAAAGAAAACCACTTAGACAAATTCTTTCAATATGTAATGCTTTCTTGAAGAATAATATGCAAGCTTATATTTAAATCGATGGAAGATGAGTAAGTTAAGCTGAAAATGAGCAGCAAAAGAATGCACAACACACACATTTCAGCAATTAACATGCATTAACTTATGGATTACGTAAATCCTGGTGGAGGGCATGAATGAAAAGGCAACAGTAACAACATATTGACAAAGAGTTCATTGTTTGTACAATCTTTTATCAATTCATCAAACAGCGTCAGACATATAAAATCTTTTATAAATGTGTAAATGGATATAGGAACTTTCGTAATCAATATACTTAACAACATTTTAGGTATTTATAATTCATTCATGGAGAAAAAACTCATCGCATCATGTTATGAACAAGGATATTACTAAAGCACATTCTTTCACCAATTTTCAACGAAGCAAGTATCTGGAAAAACATTTTAAGCCTGACAACGCCATCCCTTAGTCCGTATCGGAAGAAGATGATACGACGTTTTCCATTTTACTTACTGCATAAAAGACTTTCTGGTCTGGCGGACTCTCGTAACCAGGCAGCAACGGGTTTCGAATAGCTGAAAGTGGAGGAACAGGAACCCGCGCCAGAGCAGCAGGCACGGTTTCAGCAATCAGATCTAACTTCTTTCTCATCATCCGTCGATCCGAAGGATCATCAGACTCGTACATGTTGAAATCAGTCCTAATCTCAATTGATTCCTCGTCCACTTCTTCAGAACCAGATGAATTAGGATCATTGCCATTTTGATTTCCGGAACCTTCTTTTGGAACCGGATCTTTTTCTTCAGCAGGTTTTTTGTTTTTGGGAAAGTCAACCACATACTTAGGAAGTGTTTTTATAGTGACCTTGAACCCTTTTCGCATGCGGATCCTACCCTCAGGTGTGGTAACCTTTTTTATTTCAAGCTTATCCTCAATGTCCGGTTTCTTTATTTCAAGCTTATCATCAATGTTCGGTTTCTTTATTTCTTCTTCTTCACTAGGCTTTTCATCATCAGATGAATCTACTCGTTCAGTGTTATACTTCAGTGTAACTTTGCTCCTCATTTCATGTCGATTCCCCTTTTTAGATTTTTTCCCGTCTTCTTTGCAAGTAGCTTTAGCCATATTAGGCATCATAGACTCCTCTTCTTTTTCCCCGTTAGCAACTTGAGCCCTACTGGGTTCTTCACTTGTAGCAATATCTCCGAGTTCCTTCTTCATTTCATCCATTTGCATAGTTGGAAACTGACTACGGGCACTATCAGCAGCATTGATTCCCATGTGCGAGGTCCGAGCGCGACCCCATATAGCGTGTGGCTGAGGGGCCTGGAATTCATTTGTGGTAACAAGCCGTCCACTACTGTAGTTAATACGAAACATTTTTAGCCTATAAAGTAAAAGTAAAAACATAAAAAGCATTTTAACCTCATGCAAAATATTTCAGAATCACTGAATGCAAGTATTAAATCGGTCAAAAAATTCAAAATTTAATTGTTATCAGTTTAATACTTTTCTAATTACCTCTTTCAACGAGTTTTTGAAACTCTTGTTGTTACTAGGGGCTGCTAAATCTCTTCTTTACAACGTTCTCAACCAAAAATTCACCACAACGCACCTATTCATTATGAAAGGTACATAGGTAATTAAATGACTAACGACAATTTTTAAATGCTAGTTTAAAATTGTCAATATAGGCTTATCGTGCTTGCCTTACCAATCCCAAGTCACACTGCTACTTCGCCAATATTTAAAGTCCAAGAAGGACAAAGAAATCCTTCACTCCAAAAACCCTGGAAATGATAGTTTTATCCGCTTGTCTCGTTTCGCTCTAGTCACCTATTATTATTATGAAAGATAAATCAAATCAACCCTAATTGAACTATAATTACAATTAAAACAATATCCAAATAGATAGATTATGAATAGTTTAAAAAATCCAAACATTTACTAAATTAAATAATTGTTAATAATTAATAATTACCCAGCAATTCTAAAAATTATTTTAACTACCTTTTAAATTTAATTGTTAGAATGCCAAAGTCAAGTTATTTATTTCTTCAATCTGTTTCCCCCTGCTCGACATTGCTCTCTGCTCGTCTGCTTCCAAAAACAAGAGAATACCAGAATTTTATTCTTCGCGTGCTTTTTACCTACAAAAATATTTTATCTACTACCGGCGTCCAATGTGGACGAAACGACTACTGTTTTTATCAAAAGTCAGCCACGGCCACGACAAAAGCGAATTTTTTTTAAGAAGCGAAATAATTTGAATTAAATGTATCCTTTTATGCAAATTTAAGATAAACTATGCAAATTACTAATTTGAATGGAATGTGTTGTTGGTTGGTTTATGAAGACGGGATAGAACGGGAAAAAGCTTTCTGCTATAGCTATTATGGAGAGACAAAGGCAGATCACTTTTTTGCCTGTTTCTGAATGCCAGCTGGACTTCCATTCATCATCCACCGTTTCTGGGGCAATGTGAGAAACCGGCAATATTTTCTCTTGTTATTGACATCATAATCTGAGAATGCCGAATTTCTTTTGTTTCCATTTCTTATAAAAAGTTTTTAAACATTTTTTTATTTAATGGTCTTTAACGTTAATTCCTGGGGCGAGTCAGTAGAAATTTCGAAATGAGGGTAAGTAATTCTAATTTAAACTAAGCAAATAAGGAAATTGATTTGTGACCTTGTGGATTTCTAGCTGAAAATTTTTAATTATGAATTCCAGAGAGCAATCAATTTAATACGGAAAAGCCAGAGTTTGTCTCCTTCAAGACATTCCATTGTGTATGATAAAATGATTAAACCAAGCTGGGTCCACTCCTTGCGGATGTTGTCAATGTCGCCAGGTCGTTATAATTTGCCGCAGCAGCTCCGAAAGTATTCTTGGTTTGCTACACAACATACATACAACTCTCCCTTCCTTACCAGAACACCCTTAAAGGCCTGCCTTAACTGTGGAAGTGAACATTTTAAATTCTATGGAACAACGACTAAACAGTTGAAGGGAGGAGAAAAAGAAAACAAGACTGAAGATGATAAATCCGAACTTAAAAAACTTCGCAATGGGAAAGAAACTTTGAAAAAGCAGGTTGAGTCCAAACCTTTGGAAACTACTCAGATATTACCACCAGGAATAAAGCCAAGTGTCAACGTTCCAGTTGTACTTGCTACAGACAAGAAAAAGCCCAAACGGAGAGGGGCAGTTATTAGAAAAACGGTTATTGACGAGTACGGATACACGCAAAAAGAAGGGGAAGAGGAAAGTTTTCCAATTACTGCTTATGCGCTTTGTGATGAGTTCGATCTTAAAAATTTGCGCAAAGGCTTGGTAGCCCAGGGACTGTACATTCCTACTGTCATGTCAGAAGGTACGTTGGTCATCTAACGTGTATCTACTTATTGGTTTCACAAATGATTGTATTATAAAATCAATGATTTTTTAGACTTGGATGATGTTATTCATGTCTCCGCAAAGTACCCAATTAGTGATGAATCCAGAGAGATCTTCTTTTTCCGGGAAGGTGCAGTGGTATTTTGGAATGTTTCGTATTTGGAACGTGTCAACGTTTTAAAGTAAGCTTTTAATATATTTAACCTAACAAATAATCAGTAATCCACATATAACTTCCAAAGTCTACATGTCTGGTTTTAGGTTCCTTAAAGATTATCAAGATGAAAGCTATAGTGCAGCGGAAATAGAAGAAGAATGTGAATACATGCGTTATTCACATAGCGATCAGATGTAAGATTACTTTTTGTGATAAATTTCATACTACAATTTAAAAAATTTCTTTGGAACTTAGCTTAAGTCAGTATAATTATTTCCCAACCAAAGATCTACCCGCTTGTTAAGAGGAAGAGTTATTTTAGGCAATGATTCAGGCAATAAAATTTTGGAAAAGTATGCATTTGCAAATGCATTGGCATCTTCCGTTAAATTAGGGATCTGGGAATCAACCTTGGAGAAATTTGTAGATGGTCTGGAGCATATAACGGAAGTAAGAATATATCTATCTCTATCTTCTCAATTTGGAAAATTGGCAATAAAATAATTCATTATTTTTATTTCTTACTTAATGTCTAGGCTTTGAAACGGGGAGAAGAAATAAAATTGTCTCGGGCAGAGGTACTGCAAAAGACCGGAGAGTTGTACTCACTTCGTCACCAATTGAACCTGAATTCCGACTTGCTTGACACTCCAGACTTTTACTGGGAACGTGAGAGATTAGAAACCTTGTATCAAAAAACTTGTGATTATCTGAGTACCAACCGTAGGACCAAAGTAATGAATGAAAAAATGGCTCAATGCTGTGAGCTGCTGGAGCTTATATCGTCACATTTAACCGATCAGCATCATACCAGGTTAGAATGGATGATCATTGTTTTGATTATGATTGAAGTTGGTTTCGAAATCCTTCATCTTTTGGAACGGCATGAATGGATTCAAGGATAGAGAGAGGCTCCTTTTCTCTTATGACTGCTAGTCCAAGTCAAGTCAGAAAATACCATATATTATTATTACTTGTATGTATGCCTGAAAATGTTATGATTGCATGACATTATATTGATTATTAATATTTCATTGGAAGCATTTAAAATATTTTAATGATTCAGATGCAAAATGATTTTCAATAAAATGATGCTAAGTGAAAGAAAAGATGACTCTATGTTGTCAAAGTGCATTTTTGCCGAAAAAACTAACAATTATTCATAAGGTTTCATTCAAATCCACTGTCTGTATTGCATAATTTGACATTAAAATACAATTTTCGTGGTTACACTTGCACATAACCATTTTTAAAACAAAAACAGAATTAAGAAAAACGAATTTTTTAAATAAAACTGGTAGTCTTTCGAATTCAATTAAATTCCAATTTGCTGGTCTTTTTCCCTTCTCATAAACATACTCTGATAAAAACAGTAGTGATAATGGACGTTATCGAATATATAGAGGAAATTAAAAGTAAGAGCATTCCAGTTTGAGGTATTTGACGACAACAATAATAAAATAGATAATCCTAGTATTTATGCCAAAAAGTGTATTGCTTGTGGTGTCAACTCAGTACTTCTAAAATTCCTTCTTAGGTAATCTTTTTTAAAATTAACATGATTATAATGATAATATTAATAACAATAATAATATAATAATAATAATTAATATCCGTCGACAAGGTTATATCAGGCAAAAGCATCTTTAACTGTTCTTTTCTCCATCCCTACAAACTCTCGTAAAAATTCCAACCCAACGATGAGAATAATATTATAGTAATACATTTAAAATTGTTAGATTTAATTATTATGTTCACTATTAACATGTTAGTATAACTAACCTTGAAAAGGTACAGACATACTTATTAAAATTCATGTACATGCTCTTTCTAAAACTCTAAAATTCTTGTTCTCTCTTAACATCATCGATTAATAACAATAAAGGAGGAACTGTTTTCTAAATAGTTCCCTTGCATGACTGTAAAGTCTAATTTACAAATTGATGGACACTGCTCAAAGTCTCACTTTCACATTCCCTATCCTATTTCTACACCCTCGAATGGAGGAAATGTATTTACAGTTTCATTTTTCTATAAGGAAGCTCACACTTAACTAAGGTATAATAATCTACAATGTGTACAAAGTTGATTAATCAGGATAGGTATTTTTAAAATATAAGTTGCACATTCTGTACACATTTTCCAAAGTAAAACAAACATTTTACAGTAATATTTGATAATAATGATAAAAATCTTTACATTATTTCCATTTCCAAATATTTACATACAAAGAGAAAAATGTATTCCCCATTTATACACTAATAAAGTTCTGTGGTATTACCTTTTACTCTATTTCTGTTTTTGTCTCTAAAATCTACCTGAAATTCGTAACAATTGTTGAGATAACTGTAGATGTTGGTGTTGTGTATCGGTTTTTACATGGTCCTAGTTTAAAGTTTAGGAAAGTGTTTATAAATATTTGTTATTATGCAATAAAGGATTTTATATTTCTAGTTAGTACAGTTGTAATAATTTATGAACTTGATACATTTATAAACACCTTACACACATACATTCGTGTCTGCAGGTGTGTATTTTTAAATAATCTTATTGTATTGTAGTAAAGTACTAAATATTATTTATATTAGAGTTTCTTCCATCTACTCACTAAATATATAATTTATATAATTGTTGTATTTATAATATAATTTGTTAAATCTGCATTTGAATAGGTGCTATCTTCGAGTACAACAAATGTCAGAAATCACGACCACACGACCAAAACTTCTAAAGTCATTCTCGCAATTTTTAGAATAGAATCAGCCTATTTTTCTGAAGTAGCCATTCCAAAATCTCTCGCACGTTACATAATAGTTTTATGTATTCCATTATGACGACAGGAATGGATACCTCTCCAAGTCATCATACTACAAATCTATTTACATATAAAACTACTCTTACGGAATTATATTTTTGTTAAAATCGAGAATACATCCGTACCGAGTTTATGAACGCGAGTTTGTACTCATCAACACCACAGTGTTGAATCATTTTGAAGTAATAAGAAATAAGAAGGTATATTGGGGGAAAGTATTGTTTTGTAATTTCTTCATTTCACACCTCTAAGGCTTGGGATTATTCGATGTTTACTCTTTTCCGGTTTGATGTCATTTTTTTGTATTGAATTAGACTAAGGTTGTAATGGTGTAATATAGTTGAAGTAGCTTCTGGATATGAACTGGGAGGCACGATCTCCTGTCATGAGTGACAGGATCCAAACACAACCATGATAAAGCATTGTACCCTTCCAAAACAAACCTGAAATATATGAATAGATAAATTAGGTATTACATGTATTAAGTCCCACAAAGATAATGTGTATGATAAGTTTAGCTCTGAAGGATTTTTGTACCTTAGCACATCCGTTGTAAATTGAGAGTCTAGTGGATGTTGTTTAGCATTTGATTGCTGAAGTAAAGGATCGTCAATATTATGCAAAATATTATGCGAATGCAAGTGCAATGCAGATTTTAAAAACACGGCAGCTCCCCTTTCAACGGACCTTTGAGGACACGACGACCAAAACCAGTTTGGAAGTTTTCCAGATGGAGCCGTTGATACAAAGTAGCCCAGTGCCAAAGGTTGTTGTAGTAGTGTTCCCAACTCTTCGCCCGCATCACCACGTCCCCCATTCTAAACAGAAATATAACATTCATTCAGTAAGTAAAAGACTCATGTCCGTTAAAACCATAGTATTAAAAGTAAGTGCATACTCGGCCTTGACCACCAGATTGGAAAGGAGATTGGCGTCCAGATGCACCTATGCCAGGACTTCCAGGCTGCGATGTGGAATCCCGTCTAGGACTTCCAACTGGACTCGGTGCTCCGGGTCCAGTATCCGCCCAACTGAAAATGTCCCCTAGTTGCAAATCCTGGAAATTATAAAAAATGGAATCAGATATTCAATGCTTTTTTAAGTAATAGTATGACATGCGATTGTTGGGCAAAATGAGACTTACCTGCATTCCATCAATTCCATCAGACATGTCCTCTTGCACATTAATGAACAGCAGGTCCTCGTCACCTAAGTCAGGACCGTTGATATGTTGTTCCTGGAAAGCTGTTTGTGATGACTAAAATTTTCACAAAATACAAACAACATCAGAACAAAAGTTGACAAGTAATGAATATAATGGAGAATGCAATAAATGAGTATGGACAATAACCTGTGTTGTAGCTGATGTAGGAAAAACTAAAATATGTGTGCAAGAAACATCTTGTGGGGTTGAAAGGGACTGTGTCGTACCAGACGCCGCAAATCGCTCATCGGGTGTGCATAAATCGGGCATTAATTTTAAACAACTATCTGGTTCAAGGGAGACAAGGCAGGCAGATAGGACACACGGAGTATCTGCAGGATACTGCAGAGAGCATTGGTGACAAGCAATTTTCAATTGATTTGAAGCCCTAAGTAGACTTTTTCTGCTAAGGAGTGTACTCCAACTCTCCAATTCCCCATGACCTATTCTTCCTAACCTTCCAACTACAAGTCGCCATGGTTGAACTCCAGTTGACATTACTCCCAATATAAAATCCATAAGTTTTTGAAGGCCATGCTTTCTAGCAGATGCTTTTCTTCTTTTTGATCTATTTGGTACATAAATACTAATTGTGGCTGTTTCTAGCAGTTCACCTCTTTCATCAGTCGCCGAAGCAAGGAGCCATCGCTGATCATCAGATAAGCAATAAGCTACGTAGAGAACAGAGGAGGCGTTCGGCAAAGGAGGATTTCGTGTATCAAACGCAGTACCGCTACTGACCATTCCTCCCACCGTGTGTCCTTGTAGTCCATTCAGCCACTCAATGCCTTCCGTAACCTTATCTTTGGTTGGTGCAAGAATGTATGGTGGAGTGTACAAACGATATGACCCCTTCTTTTTCTCCTAAAAAATTGCATACAAATTCATTAAGTATATTGTACAACTTGTCCCTGAATCATTGCGTAGCTGTTCGGAACTGTGGCTTACATCTTTGCTTTTAATAAATAATTCAGCAGCGGCTGCGGGTCCAAATCCTGTAAGAGATTTGACGTTGTTTTGATGCACCAACAACCGTCTACATTGCGAATAGACATTGAGAGCCATAGCACGCATTTGGTCATTTTTTAATCTGGTCTCTAAAGTACTATTGCCTAAGTTTAGTATATCTTCTAGCGATATGACCTGTATGGAAACAAAAAGTAATTTTTATTGACATTATTATATGCTATTTAACAAGATAGCCTTGATTGACACCCAATAGCTATATATATATATTGCATGTTACCTGTAGAGTGATATTATTCTTTATATTTTCAGGTAATCCACTTATCATGGAAGAAAAGCATCTTAAAAGGCCGAGACTGACCATTCTGTAAAAGGAAAACATACAACAACACAACATTAGGTTTTTGTTTAAAAGAACCCAAACCATACCTCTGTCTTCGCAACATTTATCATACCTGTGTATATCATCGTTGTCAGATCTGAAACCACAAGGTTCAATGAAGTAAACCACAAGTGCAGGTGGATCTCGTTCGTCCTCATCGGGATTTTCTTGCGGTTGACATTCTTTGTTTTGTAGCTCCGCATCTATGATTAGATCAAACAATTTACTGTAAAAATATCTTCAAAAACAAGAAGCTTAACCATACTAGAAAGAAGACTTTGAAAACTCCAAGTATTTGCCTACCATATTCAGTTTTTGGTGTAGCTGGTCCCTGTGACATTAGACCTGGTTCCGTACTTGGAGGTGGCATTTTTGGAGAATGCGACGGCCTATCTTGGTTATATATTCTAGATTGTGAAGTGTGATTATTAGGTTGACATGCGTCAAAGAGACTCTGGTCAAGTGAGATCGTCTACACCGAAAAACAACAAATAAAATATGAATAACAGGAATGACGCATAAACACTTTTTTATTTTGAAAATAAAAAATATGCGTAACTTACCGACAATTTACGGGCCAAGAAATGCTTGCACACCTGTAGTATTTCAAACAATGTTTAAAATTTTTTAATGCAACAAGGATATTAAACTTTAAGGAATACGTAACTTATTTCATAACCGTACCTTGGCATAAAGCTTTAAAACTGATGCGACGTGAATATCAGGAAGTAAATTAAACCATTCGTCAAGTGGCTCAGATGCTAAACGAGTGGCAGCAGTTTTTCCTACTTTAACGATCCCATCCTGGAGAACTTTGGATACCGGACTATGCTTTCCAAGCTGGCAAACCTGTGTATGAATGTCAAACATTTCATATTATAAAATTCAAATAAAATATTACACGCTGTAATGTTTCAGAATTTTCGTGTAACTTACCTCATACATTGACGAAAATTCGCGAAAGAAATTCTTAACTCTATTTATAATTACATCACTATCCGGACAAACAACCATGTAAGCCACATCCCTAGGGTACGCATAAGGCTCAAGTAGTAACTTTTCCCAAAACCTGATGGCCAAAGGGCTCAGCGACAACCAATCTTTTTCACTTCCAACAAGGATTGATGGTATTGGTTGAGGGTCGCACCTGTCATCCGTCCCTGAAAGTTCAAACAATATAAACATTTGATTTTTTGCAAAAATAACCTTATTAGTTGATATGCGAGACATTATAACAATCATTTACCTCTTCCAGCAAGTCTATGGAACTGACGCCACGTGAGTGGGCCTGAAACTTGATATTGGGCATCCCATGATGTTTTTGCATGCACTGCATCCTGCAGTAGTGGATGTAAAGCTTTCATAACTTGCATGATATCCTTCAAAGTTAAAAAACATAAACATGTTTTATTATGCTGTGTATGTACTATATATTTTTAATGATTTTATATACATATTATGCATGTCTAATCTGGATACTTTACCTGGCTAGAGTTAGGACCGCGGACCCAAAGAAATTGCCACCTGTGTAGTAGATTTGCACTGTTTTTAATTGGCATCATATCATCGGGAAGCCTTGAGTATCCAGTTCTGCCGCTTGCCTCGAGCATGACAGTTCTGCCATGTTCAAGTGCAATCAATGCAGCGCGATTTGCATCAAGGTTTTCCAAATAGTTTATCTGCCAGTCCGACCAACTACACATTTACATAAAAGAAATATATATTATGAGCTTCGTTTCGTATCATTTAAACTTTTAAAACAAAATATAAGATATT